>CAEFZP010004327.1:0-23308 GCA_903064625.1 Mallotus villosus | reverse complement strand
TGTGTGTGATCTCATGTTTGCCACTCATCTTCACACATTGCACTCCTCCCCCCCCTCTCCTAGCCAGGGACAAGACCTGCTGACAGCACCACATTGTTACTTCTTCATGTTTGTCAAACGTGACACCCACACACACACGCCAGACAGGCCACGAACACACACACACACACTCATTCACTCACAGCCGTATGTGTGCACATGCAAACACACGCTGTCATCCTCTAAGGCACCTCTCACTCGCCGACGTGTCACGTTAGCCTGCATATGTCAGCCACACACACTCACACACTGCTCGCACTAACACACACACACTCCTCACGCTGACACACGTGCACACCACACACACCGCTCGCACTGACACACGCTCACACACTGCTCACACTGACACACACACACTCCTCACGCTAACACACATGCACACACACATGCGCATACTGTACGGCCTCACACTCATACACATGTCCTCACACACACTTCTCATGCTCACACACACACATAATCTCAATGACTCTCCAAAGACCATCCAGATAAGCGTTTTTTTCTGGAATGTCGAACTTCTGAATCCTCACAACAGAATGAATGAATCATGTTGAAACATTCCGAAAGCTGGACTGGAAATACTGGGGAAAAAATCCTGTTTCAAATAAAGGGAGCTAAAGGAAAATGGTTGTGCATGATACTTCCAATGCACATGTCATTTTATTACAATCATAATGATGTTCCAGTTTCATCACTTTTGACTCCAGCTAAAATTCCAAAAGTGTAGTCTGGGTAACTTCACACACACACACCACACACATACTCTCATGACTCCCACCCACACACCCACACACACTCGCAGTGGCGTCCACCTGTGTTTCAGAGTGGGACTGGTGCACCTCGCCTCGTCTCTCCAGAACAGGCCCGGCTCCTGCGTCTCGCAACCGGCCCCTCTTTTCCAGCTCAGCAACTGAGAAAGTGCCAATCCCACAGTTTAGAGGCCCCATCGGCCCGGCAGCATGATAGATAGTTTCACAATGAGGACGTGTGTTCAAAAAAAAAGAAAGAAAAGGAAGAAAGAAAGAAAGAAAAAGTGGAGAGGAGAAAGGGAGGGAAATGGAGTTGGGAGGGAGAGGGGGGCGGTGGGTGGTGGGGTTGACAAAAACACACCCAGCTGCAGCTGTCAGACACCGGAGAGACCGAGCTAGCATGACCAGCCTCCGCCGACAGAGACATCACACCAGGGAGAGGTGCGCAAGAAGGAAGAGGGAGACAGAGGAGTGAGAGAGAGAGGAAGAGGAGAGTGACGAGAGAGGAGAGAGAGAGATGAAGGAGGAGACGGGTCGATGACGTGAGATTGAGAGAGGAGAGAGATGAGGAGAGTTGAGGGAGACGATGAGAGAGAGGAGCGATGAGAGAGAGAGAGACGAGAGGGAGAGACGAGAGAGGAGAGAGAGAGAGAGAGAGAGAGAGAGAGGGGGGAGAGGGGGTGTGCAAATCCCAGTGGTGACCCTGATGTGTTATTTTGACTCCCCTGAATCTGAATCACGCCTGTGAAACACACACACTCTCTCTCTCTCTCTCTCTCTCTCTCTCTCTCTCTCTCTCTCTATATATATATATATATATAAATATTATTTATTTATTCATTTATGTTCCTCTCTTTAACAAGAATAACAAACAGAAAAAGAATGACAGTAAAAACAAACAGTGTAGATCCAGCGACGACATGACGGAGTTAAAAAAAAACAACAACAAAAACATTCACGCATCGAAAGCTCATGGGTGAACCGGCGGCAACACAAAAAAATACAATAAAAAGGTGTTTTTCCTCATTTGCTCTCATCCCTTTGTCTTCTATCTGCTTCTCTCTCTCTCCCCTATCTGTCTGCTCCCCTCCCCAGGCCCTCTCTCTCACAGCACACTGACTGCAGTCAAATGGGCTGTAATTGGGGCCCTTGTGGCCGGGCCTCTACTTATATGTATATGTGCTCTGGCTCTCACAGGGGCCCCTGCCTAACAACTATTAAACAGTTCTACGGGCCCTCGCCATTCATCATTGCTATGCTGGCTACGTGTCAGGGCCTGAATGGAAGTGTGTGTAGGTGTGTGCGTGGGTCTGTTTCTGTGTGTCTTATGGGGTAGAGGGGGGTGTCTGTGTCTGTTTGGAGTGGGGAGAGTGCTTGTAGGTGTGTGTGTCTGTTTGAGTGGGGGGGGTAGGGGGGGCTTGTGTGTTTTGTGTTTGGGGGGGTGGGAGTGTGTGTGTGTGTGTGTGTGGTGTGTGTGTTGTGGGGTACTTGTGTGTTTTGTGTTTGGGGGGTGGGAGTGTGTGTGTGTGTGTGGGTGGGTCCCCAAGGGGCCCGCTGTCGGGGTCCAGAGAGCCAGTGATGAAGGAAGATTAATACTGGTACGACTACAGCAGCATGCAGGGGATGAAGGGTCACTCACTAGCTGTCTGATCACCTTGTCTCACACACACACACACACACCTGCACATGCACACACACGCACACACGCACGCACACACACGCGCACATGCCTCACAAACACCCACCTACGGGAGACTGCGCAGACCTACTGCGTGTGTGACTGAACTATCACTTCTGCCATAGTCTCCCCCTGTTTCTGATCTTCCTCCTCTCTGTTCCATGTTTTCTGGCGACCCCCCCGCTCGCACGCTCTCTCGCTCTCTAGCTCTCGCGTGATCTCTCTCTCTCGCGCTCTCTCACTCTCTCGCCCTCCCTCTCCCTCTCTCTCTCTTTTCCATCTGTGTTCCTCCTGTCTTCATTTTACTCACACACACACACACTCACATACCCACACACACACTCTCACATCACACACACACACGTCATTCCAGTGGCAACAGATACTTTATGGATGGCTCTGGAGCAGGATGAGCTGGAGACAGGAGAGGAGGGTCAAATACTGCAATTACTGGCCAATTGATTTCCATTGGTGTGACAGAGAGGAGTGTTCCTCTGTCAATGTCCACTCACCCCGGCAGACAGGCTCCCGAAAGGGGGAGGGGGGAGGGGGGGGTTCTTCCCCTCCCCCGCCAGTCTCCGACACACCAGACTCCCGTTCAGCTGTTCATGCGTTCATCACATACCATTGAATCAAATAATGATGAAATGAACCCGACGAAGAGAGAGCCTTCCAGCACATCTCAGGCATCGTACAGTTCATCGATTCATCCGTTCATTCATTCAGGGCATAGTGTGGAATCAATACATTGATAACGTTGAATCAAATCTTTCCCATTTGTATTGATAAACCAGGAGAATCCGCTTCGTTTATGAATCTTCTTGCCTGTCGTAAATGGTTGTGGACTTCTGCAGGATACGAGATGAGAACTCTCATATATGATACACTAGAAACTTCTGTCACAAGAGCTACACACTGAAGAATCCTATTCCACACCGACACATTTAAACATACAGAAAACATTCCTAAAACATTCATTCCAGTGGTGAAAATTTCGATTTGATTTGATTTTATTCCCACAATCTCTTGATATTTCTTTTGGAACGTATTCCACTAGTGGGACCTTCCTCCGTTTTCTCACTGGATAACCTTTCACTGATGACAGTAAAACCACATGACATGTCCACACACAGACACACGCGTGACACGTTCTAACATGAGAAAACTGCTACCGTCTTAGGGACAATCTTGTAAGACGCTGATTTTGATATGAGCTGAACATCCAGATTGTTCTTTTTCTGTTTCCACCTGCTTTTTATCGGCAGTGGAGCGAGGGATGCTCTCCTGTGAGTACAGAGGAGGACGAGTGGAGAGAGGGATGTCATTTAGCCGACTGTGTGTCACAGGAGCTTTTCAGAAGCCATCGTAAAGGCCACTGTCCCTTTATGAACCGGTCCCAAACGCACGGAGAGGGAAGGCTTCCTGTGAAACATCCCCACGTTCGCTGTGCTGCACGCTGCGTTCTGCCTCCTCGGCTGCCCTCTAGTCCTCCTTCGTTCCTCCACGTTCTGCTCTCTTCTTTCCTCTCCTCCCCTCTTCTCTTGACTTTCTCCCCGACTCTCTTCTTTCCATGTAACCCCTGTCCTGTCGTCTCCTCTCCCTCCCCTTCGGTCCTCCTCGGGGCGAGACTGTGGTCTGTGTTTGTGGTGTTCCAGTGGAAACTATTAGGAACTTAGACCTTGTAGAAATGATTCGATTAGAGACTGCCATTATATGCTGGTTTGGTAGTATTCGAAACTTCCAGAGGACTAATCATTTCCATTTTGTGTTCTGGCTGTAATGTAATACTTAGAGACATGTTTTTCATGCGAACATAGTATCACGTTTCGGTTGATGGATGCTTGTTCTGTGTGAGAGGGACAGAAATCATGGAGGACAGCGATGGCAGTGAAGAAGACGAAGACCACGATGGAGAGAGAGAGAGAGAGAGAGAGAGAAAGAGAGATGATTAGAAAGACTGAGGGAGAGAGATAATCAGAGGGACAGTAGGAAAGAAGGAAAGAAGGAAAGAAGACAATGAATGAGAGCGTGTGTGTGTGTGTGTGTGTGTGTGTGGTGTGTGAGAGAGAGAGAGAGAGAGAGAGAGAGAGAGAGAGAGAGAGAGCAGTATACACGGGATACTCTATCCACGACCAGTCCAGACAGAAAGCCTACCTCTTGTGGAGTCTTTCAATTGATGCTTTAAGAGAACATCATCTCTCTGAATGCAGATGTTACCACCGCACATCAAAGCAAGCAGACGGTCATATATTACACACACACACACACACACCAGTGGCAGGGTTAGCAACCGTCGGCTCACTTTGCACCAAACTCACAGCGCTCATACTTTAGATTTCAAACGCTGTTTAAGCGGGTGCAGTTTCTATAGCATCCTTCCGATCTGTCAGATGTCTGATGTCAGACATGCGTCATTTCAGTTCTCTCCAGTCTTTGCTAAGCTAGGTGTCTTCCTCTGCTTCATCATGTTAGCAGAATAAACTCTCAAATATATTAAGGTGTGTTGGTGCCTAATGAATAGTTATAGCCAATCAAATACCTTTTAATTGATTGCTGTTTTTACTCCATTGTGTCTGTATCAAATTTTTGTTTAAAAAAAATTTGTACAATATACTGTTCTTACTGTTTGTGTTAGAAATTATTTATTGCGATCATGGACTCAGTACCGCTGCTGTAAAACTAAAATGTGTTAAATCATTAATAATTCTAAACCAGATGAAGAAAATAACATTTCTCCATACAAGTAAGTAGAGGACTTTGTAAATCTGAGAATAACAACATAGAAAGGAAAGTGTGGTGTGTTTGATGAGGAACTGGTGCCTAATTAAACAAAAGTTTTCATGGTGACCCTGCGTAAAATCAAGGGAGAGATGATGAGTAATTAGGGCTACCTCGTGTCTCTCCAGCAATTAAAAAACGACAAAGCGTTGCACTTTTTTTCTCTCCCTCCAACTCTCCTCTCAGTCGTTCTGTCTATTCCCTATTTATCCGTCCCTCCCTCTTTCGTCTCCGGGAAGAAACAGGGTTTCCGGTAACTGTTTTTTTGTGAGAAATATATAAATATAAAACACACGCACGCACACACAAGATGAAAGTGTAGCAAAAGCTTGGAGAGGTGAGGACGGAGGAGTTAGGTGGAGGGCGAGGAGGGGGGGGGGAGCTAGGGTGATGGTGTCGAGTGGGAAGTGCGAAGGGATTGGAGTGTGTGCAAGAGGGGGGTCTGGTTGCGTAGTTTGGCAACTAATAGGCTGTTGGGGTAGTGTGTTTGTGCGCGTGTGTGTGCGCGCGTGTGTGTGTGTGTGTGTGATTGGGCTGTTTGGCAGGTAGAAGGCTGTGAGTGCAGCCTGTCACAGCCGAGCCCTGATTACTCCGCACCATTCATCAAAGTGTCACCGCTCTGACAGCCGCTAATAAATATACTGCCACGGACCCCCGCTCGCACCTGGCAGCGCACCGCGCACTCACACACACACACACAGCCCCACACACACACACACACACACACACACTGTACTCCCCCTCCCAACGCCGCCTCCACCCCAGACACCCCGACACAGCACTGAACACAGCACGAGCAGCAACACAACCGAGAGCTCATTTGCTAATTGCCGCGTTTCCCATCAATTCTGCCTCCGTCTTGTTCCGTGTCAACAGGAGCGAGCCGGAAATATATAAATATATCAATGAATTATATAAATAACCACCTGGGAAACATGTTCAGATTGCTTCCGACCGCATGTATCTTTTTACCCGCGTATTTTTTTATGGTGGCATTAAAGATATGCTAAATCTTTCCTCCGTTCCCTTTGGTACCGCCCTTCCCTTATAGACCGACACACACACGCGCTCACAGGCTTCTGCACGCGAACACAGGCACATACTCTCACGTCATTCCGGCGGAACATAACCAAGTCGTTTGAAACTTTGCTCTTGGTTAAACTCCGGACGGCTCCGATCCCAGCTCTCATTTCTTTCCGCCCCGTGACGTTTGAGCTAATCCTGGCGTGTGTTTGCTTTCTCAACACAAATGACTTGAAAATGTGCATTTGCATATAATTGCTGCTTTGCTTGGAGAGGGGTTTTGGGCTCGGCTCTAACTGTTCTTTCCATTACTAATTTGTGTGGCATTACTGGAAGTCTGTACCCACAGACACGCACATGCACCAGGCACACGCAACTTAGAAACATCAGTTCATTCCTGTCCCAGGTGTAATCGCGTCCTCCGTCAATATGACTTCCTCTCGGTGATGCCCACACCGGGATTCGAACTCAAGACCTCTCAGTGCCAACCCGACGGCCACGTGGACGGTAGTTAAACCGAGTCCTGAGTTGAACCCATTTAGCTCGGTGACACTCAACGTTCTCTCTATTCCCACATCTACCCCGCCAGCCAGTGAGCATTGTCCAGCGAACAAACGCATTCACTGACGACGTCATCGAGTGCAACTGTGGCCGTCGTCTGAGTATTTTGCGCGCAACGGAATCCTGGCGTGACCCGGTGAACGGCATGCGGGTTAAACACGCAGTGTAAGCTGGGTGTTCTCTTGATTGAAAACCCCGAGGTCTTCATGTACATACATGAAGGAGAGAGCAGCCTTTGTGGAGGGAAGAGAGGGCGAGGGGCTCAAGCACACAGGATTGATAGCGCAGGACTGACTGGGCGGGCAGATGCTCTCAGGCTCCCCCTGTTGGGAGACAGATGAACCGTGTGCCTCCACCAGGCTATTTGTGTGTTTGTGTGTATGTATGTATGTGTGTGTGTGTGTGTGTTGGTCTGGTGGCGGAAGCACATACAGAATACATCCTGCAGTGACTCATAATGCCCCTGCCAGGCTGTGTGTGTGTGTGTTTGAGTGTGTGTGTTTGAGTGTGTGTGAGTGTGTGTGTGTGTTGCTTGTGCATGCGTGTGTGTGCGTGCCTGTGTGTGTGGTCATGCTGGGGCAGCAGATGGCTTCACTGTAGTGCAGGGTGGCTGGCAGGATGGGGAGGACAGGATGGCAGAGGGGGTGTAAGGAGGGAAAGGCTGAGAGAGAGAGAGAGAGAGAGAGAGGAGAGAGAGAGAGAGGGAGAGAGAGGGAGAGGGAGAGGAGGAGAGAGAGAGAGAGAGAGGGAGAGAGAGGGAAAGGCTGAGAGAGAGAGAGAGAGAGAGAGGGAGAGAGAGAGGCCTGAAAGCAGGGAAAAGAAGGGATGAAAAGCAGGATGAGGGTGAGGGATGAGTGTGAGGGGCTGCCGTACCGTCCCAGAGATGCCCACACCTCCCACTTAGACTAGCAGCGCTCTGCCCGCCAGTCAACGGTCGTTACCACACACCCGCCCCAGCAAAGGATGTAGATACGTGAACCACAAAAGTTTGGAGCGATGGCTTAAAACAGCGGCTGCGGAGTACCTGCGGAACCAGGAAGGGAAGTTCATCACGATGAGGTCATGCTGCGTGTTGGGTTGGCGGTAGGTGTTTAGTCCTGTTGTGGGTCCACGCTGGGGCTGGTGTGCGCTGGTCCTGCTGGACACGGTGCTGGTCCAGGTGTGCGGAGGGAAGGGGGGGGGGCGGGAGGGGGGGGTCTTACAGCAGCGGGGTTGTTAATTAGAGAGAGGTGATTAATGGGAGAGGAGAGCAGGAACCCGGTGTTGGGATGGGTGGGGACGGGGGGGCACATGGGGTGGAGGGGGAGTGACGGGGGACGGGGGGGGGTTGGGAGGATGGAGGGGGTGGGAGGAGGGGAGAGATGGGAAGAGGGGGGAGATGGGAGGAGAGGTGGAGGCATGGGGGATGGGATAGGGGAAGGGGAGAGATGAATAGGTGAATGGTGGGGTGGAAAGGGGGGTGGAAAGGGGGTGAGGATGGGGCAGGGATGCAGGAGAGGGAGGAGGGGGGGCAGCTGTTGAGAGAGAAAGGGGGGCTGCTGGCGACGAGGGGCGGGGGGGTTTAAAAGGGGCGAGCGTCCATGCCTGCTACACCAGAGGGAACGATCCCAAACGTCCTCCCAGGAGAGCGGCCTCGCGGCCTGCGTGTGAACACAGTCTCGTTCCGGAACTGTGAGCGTGCGAGGGGTCTGTGAGCGTGCGCGTGCTCCCCCGAAGATCCAGGCGCGCTCTCACACGGCTCCTGTGCTGTTATTGAGATGTTGGAGGTGGCGTGGTGACTAACCCCCCTCCGGGGACGGGGCCGTGTAAACACCAATCATTTGGCAGATGCGCGGCAAAGGAAATTGGCGATGTGTGCCCCCCAAGCACTTACGCCCCCTGGCCGAGCCACACACACCATTATCTGGATTGAGACTAATCGCGTGTCGCCTCCCGTATGAGGAGCAATTAATTCACGGGGGAATCAAACCGGGGAGAGGGCGGAGTTAGGCGTGTGTGTGGTTGGAGAGGGGAGTTAGGCGTGTGTGTGGTTGGAGAGGGGAGTTAGGCGTGTGTGTGGTTGGAGAGGGCAGTGGGTCCGGGTGGGTTGGGGGATGGGGGAGGATGGGGGGGAGACTGAAGTTCTCAGCATACAGTGTCTTGATGTCTTCTTAGCGGAACGTAAGTTGCAGCCACAACGGAAACTGGAGACGCGTGGTTCCGGAAGCGTCCGCACTGCTGGTGATGTGTCTGCTTCCGTGTGACCTTGTCCATCTACGGTCTTTACGTTCGTTACGGTTTCTCGGCGTTGGCTCATGCTAACATCGACGACGTTAGCTAGCATCCATAATCCTGTTTTTGTTGTGGTTGCTGTTGTTGTTTACTGTAGCTTCTCTGCACGGGAACAAACGGGATCCGTGTGTGACACTATTTAGTATGGTAGTCGTGCGTCATTTGAGACACAGTAACTGAATCTTCTACTCTACCATTGCTGTCCCTCTACTACCCTGGGGATAGATTGCTGCTTGTCACTCGTTGGTTGTTTTGATTGAATATGTGTTCAAGGAGTTTTGAAGCTCTCGTGTGTTTAACAAGACCAAAACAGAGCCGGTATCCTCATAGTCTGGGAGAGTGGAGAGGTGGGTGAGGTGAGGGAGGGAACCAGGGGGAGGGAGCTGGTGGGTGAGGTGAGGGAGGGAACCAGGGGGAGGGAGCTGGTGGGTGAGGTGAGGGAGGGAACCAGGGGGAGGGAGCTGGTGGGTGAGGTGAGGGAGGGAACAGGGGGAGGGAGCTGGTGGGGTGAGGTGAGGGAGGGAACCAGGGGGAGGGAGCTGGTGGGTGAGGTGAGGGAGGGAACCAGGGGGAGGGAGCTGGTGGGTGAGGTGAGGGAGGGAAACCAGGGGGAGGGAGCTGGTGGGTGAGGTGAGGGAGGGAACCAGGGGGAGGGAGCTGGTGGGTGAGGTGAGGGAGGGAACCAGGGGGAGGGAGCTGGTGGGTGAGGTGAGGGAGGGAACCAGGGGGAGGGGAGCTGGTGGGTGAGGTGAGGGAGGGAACCAGGGGGAGGGAGCTGGTGGGTGAGGTGAGGGAGGGAACCAGGGGGGAGGGAGCTGGTGGGTGAGGTGAGGTGAGGGAGGGAACCAGGGGGAGGGAGCTGGTGGGTGAGGTGAGGGAGGGAACCAGGGGGAGGGAGCTGGTGGGTGAGGTGAGGGAGGGAACCAGGGGGAGGGAGCTGGTGGGTGAGGTGAGGGAGGGAACCAGGGGGAGGGAGCTGCAGGTGCAGAACCAAATTGACGAGAGGTTTTTGCGCTCGTCTAAATCTTTTCCATGTGACCTTCCATGTGGAGAAAAAGGTTTTCATGCAACTTAACAAGAAAGACCGAATTTGGCTTAAAAGAGGGCAATAGGACATAGATTGAAGTAACCCAAATTAATGGGTTGTATCCATTAAAAGATTAGCGCTTCGGTCCAGTGTTACCCCTTTTTTTCGCCGAACAAATGTGATACTTTACTTTAAAGGACAGGAGAGAAGGAGGGGGCGCAGAAAACCGAAACGAAAGAGAGAAAAATTAAAGGAAAGCGCCGGAAAATTGAGTGGAGCGGAGTATCTCTGAGGTAACACACAGCGGAACGTTATGAATGTGTTCCCGCCGTGCTTTGACAGCCTGATAGTTTTACACTACCTGTATTTTCAAAAGATGACAGTTACGAGGACTCATTAATGTAAAGTTTGCCCATTCTTGCCTCAGTTCACTCGGAATGCATTGTAGTCCGCCAGCCAGACACCCTTTCACCATTACTGCCTGTGTGATTGCTCGCGTGGCGGACACCATTAAAGAGCCACGACTAAAAGGTAATTTTTCACCGTGATGGACAGAAGGAGAAAGAGGAGTGGATCCGGTCCCAGTTTAATCTCCCTCAGAGGGGAGGGAGGGGAGGGGACAGCGGCTGGAGGAGGGGGAGAGCCATCGTTTCCAGGGATACACCTCCTAAATTAATAGTCTGGCCTGATGGCCTTCTGGATAAGATAAGTAGGGTTATAATAAGGAAGGCTGTATAAAAGCCCAGACGTGTCTGACAAGCCACGGAGAGACTTATTCACACATGCAGACACTCTCTCTCTCTCTCTCTCTCTCTCTCCCTCTCTCTCTCTCTCTCTCCCTCTCCGTCTCTCCGTCTCTCCGTCTCTCCGTCTCTCCGTCTCTCCGTCTCTCCGTCTCTCCCTCTCCCTCTCCCTCTCCCTCTCCCTCTCCCTCTCCCTCTCCCTCTTACAGAAAACGTGTTCTTTTGACCCCTTGTATTAAGTCAGTAATAAATGTTCCTTGTTGACGGATTGAGTCCAAGGATGGAGAGACAGAGAAATGGAGAGCAAGACGGGGAGGAAGACAGGAGAAAGAGGAGGAGAAGGAATGAAGGATGAGACAAACTCAGAGTAAGGATGGACAAAGAGGCATGCAGAAAACCTAGACGTGGGAAAATCGAGAACCATAGTTGTAACTTAGACTGTAATAAAGGCGTTCAGTTAGTGTTTCTTATGGATTGCAAACTTGAGCAACATGATGGATTGCGAGCACGCGCACGCACGTCATGGTCGGCTCAAAAAAATCATGACAAATAACAAACCCAAAGTGGCCTTTTTTCCCTCGACTCAAAGGATGAACGGATATTCAGTGTATTCTGCATGAAAACCAGAAGTTGGACACCAAAGATTAGTCAACTATGGAAACGAAGAACCTCCACAGCCACACTCAAAATCATTCAAACATTTTTGGGTGAGATACAGTCGCTTGAGTAAACACGCGCGCACAAACACACACAAACACGCACACACACACACACACACAAGCGTTCATACACTTGGAAGGAGTAGAGCGACAAACTTTTTGAAATCAGCACAAAGCACTTCCATCCCATAGATGAAGATCGATGATCCTCCTCGACTTGACCAGGTGTTGTGATGAGCCCTCCTGAACAGGAAATCTGCTTCACCTGAACTTTGTTTTGTTTACCTGTTTCTTTCCCTCATCTCCACACACCAAACACCTTTTCCCCCAGCGTTGTCCTGGCAACGGCACGGTGTGAAAAAGCTTCTTGTCAGCTTGTAACTGTGAGTCACCCCCTACCGTCACCCACCCCCTGCCCCGAGTTGGGCTTCAGTGGGATAAGTACTGTGTGTGTGTCTGTGTGTGTGTGTGTGCATATCCCAGCTCTTGACCAAGGCCTGCCGACTCCTTCTCAGTCGTGCAACCTCTGTGTGTGTGTGTGTGTGTGTGTGTGTGTGTGTGTGTGTGTGTGTGTGTGTGTGCATGTGTTTGTTTGTGTGTGTGTGTGTTTCCCGCAGAGCAAACATGTTAGCTCGTCTGCTCTCACAGCGGGCAAACTGAGAAGGGGCCCATGAGTGGTGTTAATGGGAGGGGGGCAGGGGAGGGAGGGAGGTGTATGGGGGATGTGAAGGGAGAGGGAAAGAGAACGAGAGAGAGAGAGAGAGAAGGATGAGGGTTGGGTTTGGGTTCAAAGATGACTCGGGAGAAAGAGGAGGGGGGTGCATAGGCAGGTGTGTGTGTGTGTATGCTTTCCCCGTGAGAGGGTGGTTGGTTGTTGTTGGGGAGGGGGTGAGAAGGAGGGAGGAGGAGGGGGGATGTAAAGGGGGTGGGGGGGAGGGCAGGTACAGGGGGCCAGAGGGCAACCTCCCAGAAACTCCACTAATTGCGACCGCTGGGCCTCGCCTGAGGGTCTTCTCCGGCTAATATCATTAGCTAATCTGCTGTGTGTTGTCCCCCTTGCCCTCCCTGTTGGAGCCCCTGGCTCCGGCACCACCAGCACCAGCAGCCGCCCTACCCAAACCCGCCATCCCCCCCACCACCGCCCCCCCACCGCCCCCCGCCCGCCTCCCCAAGCCCAGCACAGACTGCTGAGTCCAGGCTTGTGCTGCTGGAAGGGGCCTGCATCTGGGCTCCTTTGACAAGGAAGATTAATACCTCAGCTTCACACACGCACACGCACACACACACAGATATATACATGCATACGCACATGCACACGGCTCTATAACCATACGCTCGCGCGCACAGACGCACCACACACACGTGCCTCCAAACCCCCAAAAAACGGAGGGAGCCAGTGCCTCCCCCCCCCACGCCGCGCCGTGTCTTCCCTCCCTCACTCCATCCCCGCCCTCAGCTCCCCTCATCCTCCCCTCATCCTCCCCTCATCCTCCCTTCACTCCTCTATCCCCTGGACCGCTTCACCTCACCCCACCCCCCCCCCTTCCTCCCATCCCCAGCCCCAGCCCGCCCCCCCACTTTAAATAGAATCTCCAGGCCACAGAAAAACAACGTTTTGCTGATGCGAGTACTCCTCCATCCTTCCACTCTTCCTTTCTTCCTCCCCCCCCCCGTCACACACCTATGGTTACGGGAGCGGGGCTGGATTTGAGCCCCGAGCCTCGACGCGTGCGTTCTGAAGAGAGCGAGCGAGAGAGGGAGAGAGGGCGAGAGAGAGGGAGCGAGAGAGAGAGGGTGGACGGGGAGGTCTGCTTCGGAAGCCCCCCGCGGCGAAAAATCCCACAAGCCAAAGAGGAAACAACCTTGATGTGTACTTAGAGTGGAGAATGTCTATTTACCAGAAATGCGCAGATCAAAGACACCCTTTTTTTGTGGGGGGTCCATGTCGGCCTGACGCGAGCTGTGGAAAATATTTCTCTTTTTTGGGGGAAATAGTTTTACTCCTCACTGAGCTGTCTCCACTTTCTGGAAGACAGCTTGACATGTGACCTCCTGTCTCCTTCATCAGGATGAAGGACCTTCGAGCGACTCGTCCCGTCGTGACTCCAGATGGATTGAATGGAAGTTCCATTGAACGATCGAGTTCAGTTCTAACATCTGTGTGCGCTCGACTCCCCCTCTACCAGGAGCTAAGACTTTCAGTTTCTGGATGAACATTGCACACGATTCCACAGAAAATGACGTTGAAATCATTCCCCCCCAAAAAAGGGGGAGTTGCCCGTGAAGAGAATGAGAGGAGAGCAGTTCATCCAGATGTGTTCTGGTCGCCCCCCCCCGCCCCACCTCTGTGTCCACAGTGGAAAGTCCCGGGCACTGCCCTCAGCGAGATGTGTGGCTTAACCCACGAGAGAGGAGAGTCAGAGGTGTTGACACAGCCTGGGTCTGAGTAACACACACACCTGTCAGTACAGGCACAGGGTGGGTGTGTGTGTGTGTGTGTGTGTGTGTGTGTGTGTGTGTGTGTGTGTGTGTGTGTGTGTGTGTGTGTGTGTGTGTGTGTGTGTGTGTGTGTGTGTGTGTGTGTGAGTGTGTGTGTGGTGTGTGTGTGTGTGTGTGTGTGTGTGTGTGTGTGTGTGTGCATGTGTGTGTGTGTGTGTGTGTGCGTGCGTGTGTGCTTGTGTGTGCGTGTGTGTGCGTGTGTGCTTGTGTGTGTGTGTGTGTGCGTGTGTGCTTGTGTGTGTGTGCAAGTAGACAGTACACACACGCATATACAGTGTTCATGTTCGGCCTGTTTGTGTGGCACAGTGAGAGAGAGAGGAATAGAAAGAGAGAGGGAGGGATAAATAGATAGATAGATACAGTCGTATGCAAAAGTTTGGGCACCCCTGATAATCTCCATTACTTTCATCTATAAAATGTTGGGCGTTTGGATGAGGAACGTCTTTGTCATATATATACACATACGTCATGGACAGTGATATTTTAGCCGTGAAATAAGGTTTATTTGATAAACAGAAAATATGCCATACGCATCATAAGAGAATTAGACACTTGCATAAATTTGGGCACCCCAACAGAAAAATCACATTAATATTTAGTAGAGCCTCCT
Source organism: Mallotus villosus (assembly GCA_903064625.1). Lineage (NCBI taxonomy): Eukaryota > Metazoa > Chordata > Actinopteri > Osmeriformes > Salangidae > Mallotus > Mallotus villosus. Next base: position 8,671 of record CAEFZP010004327.1, on the reverse strand, counting down.
TTTGCAAAAATAACAGCTTCTAGACGCTTTTTATATCCTCTGATGAGTGTCTGGATTCTGGATTGAGGTAATTTGGACCATTCTTCCTTACAATACATCTCCAGTTGAGTAAGGTTTTGATGGGTGCCTAGCGTGGACAGCCCGCTTCAAGTCACCCCATAGATTTTCAATTATATTCAAGTCTGGGGACTGGGATGGCCATTCCAAAACATTGTAGTTGTTCCTCTGCATAAATGCCTTAGTGGATTTGGAGCAATGTTTCGGGTCGTTGTCCTGCTGGAACACCCAACTGCGCCGTAACTTCAGCTTTGTTACAGATTCTTGAACATTATTGTCCAGAATTTGCTGGTACTGAGTTGAATCCATACGACCTTCAACTTTAAACTAGATTCCCAGTTCCTGCACTAGCCACACAGCCCCACAGCATGACGGACCCCCCACCAAATTTTACTGTGGGCAGCAAGTGTTTTTCTAGGAATGCTGTGTTCTTTTGCCTCCATGCGTAACGCCTCTTGTTGTGACCGAATAACTCCATCTTTGTCTCATCAGTCCACAGTACTTTGTTCCAAAATGAGCCTGGCTTGTTCAAATGTAGTTTGGCAAACCTCAAGCGAGCCTTTTTGTGGCGCGTGTGCAGAAAAGGCTTCTTCCGCATCACTCTCCCATACAGCTGTTCTCTGTGCAATGTGCGCTGAATGGTCGAGCAATGCACAGTGACACCATCTGCAGCAAGATGACCTTGCAGCTCTTTGGAGGTGATCTGAGGGTTGTCCTTGACCATTCTGACCATTCTTCGCCTTTGCCTCTTTGTTATTTTTCCTGGCCTGCCACTTCTGGCCTTAACAAGAACTGTGCCTGTTGCCTTCCATTTCCTAATGACATTCCTCACAGTGGAAACTGATAGCTGAAACCTCCGGGATAACTTTTTGTAGCCTTCCCCTAAACCATACTGCTGAACAATCTTTGTTTTTAGATCATTTGATAGCTGTTTTGATGCCCCCATTTTGCCACTGTTCAGAGGAGAATCAAAGAGAAGCAAAACTTGCAATTGGCTAACTTAAATACCCTTTCTAATGATTGAATGCACCTTTTTATGTAATTGAAGGCTTAACGAGTTAATCAGACTAACTATGTGTTGCAGTTAATCAGCATTTAGTAGGCAGAGGTATTCAAATCAAATAAATGATAAGGGTGCCCAAACTTTTGCACAGCCTTTTTTTCACATTTGATTTAATTTCACACAACTAAATACTGCTACACCAAATATCTTTGTCTGGAAAACACCCCAGCACTCAGTGTTAACTAGAAAAGTAATATTACAATATTATATTGATCTTTTTTGGTGAAGACAGGAAATTATCATGCAGCCTCAGAGGGGTGCCTAAACTTTTGCATACGACTGTAGATAGATAGATAGATAGAAGGGGTGGAGGGAGGAGGGTTTAACCCCCGACACGCTGGGGAGGAGCAGATAGAGGAGAGATCACTTAAGCAGGAGCAGCCCTGCCAGGTCTCCCCCTGCCTAGTCACTTCCCCACGTCAGCACACTGGCTGCTTGTCACTGACAGCACACAGGAGAGGGAGAGAGGGGGCGAGAGAGAGAGAGAGAGAGGGAGAGGGAGAGGGAGGGAGAGAGAGAGATAGAGAGAGAGAGAGAGAGAGAGAGAGATAGTAGAGAGAGAGAGAGAGAGAGAGAGAGCTATAAAGCCATCCCCTGGAACAGAGGCCTGTACATTTATTTGCTGGGGTGTAATCATTTGGAGTGGAGCAGAGGGGATGAGAAGAGGAGATCGGTGGAGGAGAGAGGAGATGAGAAGAGAAGGGATGAGGAAATGAGAGAGGTGTGTAGGATAGAGAAGATGAGGAGAACAGAGAGATAGGACTTTGGGAAGGTGTTCACCGTGATTTTTACCTGCCCTTAGTTGTGTGTAACAGCTCTCAAACAGGTGTCCAGCATGTTTAAGTCAAAACGCAGAGCAAAATCGGAGTGAAATGGTATCTTTTTGAAAAAATATGTATCCTGCAAAGTAAAATGGAGCAACGGCACACAGGAAGACGAAGAAGATAAAAAGTCAGAAATGAAGGAACGCAAAAAGAGAAAGATGGAAGTTGGAGGGAGACGTGCAGCTGAGAGGAGGAGGGGAAGAACCCTGTCACACACACACACGCGCACACACACACGCACACACTTACACACACACACACACATGCACACACACTGAGAGGAGGAGGGAGAAGAACCCTGTCACACACACACACACACGTACACACACACTTACACACACACACACTGAGAGGAGGAGGGGGAAGAACCCTGTCACACACACACACACACGTACACACACACACCAAGCTAGCCATTTAAGGACCCATATAAATGCCACTACAGTGCTGATGTCAAGAGATTATGAATATGGCCAATAATGCATTGAACTCATTAATTGGACCTGAGATGCCTGTAGTTAAACTGCAGCTGCACCTCTCCCATCCAGGCAGACACTCTGCAATACTGCAACACTCATTCCTCTCAATGTTGATTCATGTTATTTACGCTGGGAATTGGCCAAATTAAGTGAACACATTAGGATATCAATCCAATAGTTAATCACGGAAATCTTTGCGAATTAAATTGTGCGGCAAAAAAACGATTCAGAAAAACTGCAACATGACATCATGAATCTAGTTTTTTTTTGCTCCCTCCCTATATATATATTATTTGCTATTTTCATTTAATATGTTTGTGAATTATAGACGGAAAAGGTGAGACGAGAACCACAAAATAAAACACCTAATTGAATTGAAGTAAGGAGTTATTGCTTCCACACAAATCCACCAAATTGTATATTGTCTCGGAGTCAATGTTGCGTAAAACCATATCGAAAAAGATAATATAGATAATACCATTTCAACAAAATAATAGCGATACATTTACTGTAAGGTTTAACCATGAGTCATATTTCAATATGGGAATCCAAGAGGAGAGGAGGGTGAATGTTGGATAAATGAACGACTGCAATGGAGCTAACAGGATCAGGGTTGTAATGTTGTTTTGGATGTCGCGGGCTCTCGCTCCTCTCTCCTCCCTATCAGCCAGGCTTCCCGTGTCCTTATAAATTATTCATTTTTTAATCTGATTTCCCAGAGCGATTCTCACTGTATTAGTCACATATTCAATAAAGGTGCTCACTGAATAATCTACTGGTGCGTTCCTCCTGTGTGGTGAGGACCACCGACTGTCTGAGAGAGGAGGAGGAGAGGAGAGGAGAGGAGAGGAGGGGAGAGGAGAGAGAGGAGAGGAGAGGAGAGGAGAGGAGAGGAGAGGAGAGGAGAGGAGAGGAGAGGAGAGGAGAGGAGAGGGCAGAGGAGAGGAGGAGGAGAGGAGAGGAGAGGAGGAGCATGTGGTTAGGGGAGGGGGCGAGGAGTGGAAAGGAGATGAGAGAAAGTTGGGGAAGAGAGGAGAGGAGGAGAGGAGGGGAAAGCGGAATGGAGGGGGAAAGAGAGGCAAGAGGAGAGGAAAGGAGGGGAGGAGAGCCGAGAGAGGAGGGAGAAGGAGAAGAGAGGAAAGAAGAAAGAGGGGGAGAAGATGAGTTCTGTGGGGAGGAGGAAGAGACACACTCATCATTCAACATGTCCACAGGGTGATAGAGAACAGATGTACACATATCTACTACATATCCATGTACATGTTTAGGGATGCCTGTCATCTCTATTCAAGATGATGGTTCTTCTTGATCTACTTTCAACTGAATGTAATATATTTAGGATGGCTTCTTTCTTTTAACTTAAATGATTGACTAAGAAAATCGTGTTTGTACAGTACTTCAAGGGGGAGAGTAATTATTTAAAATATATGCGCAAATAAATCAAACAAAATAATTAATATAATTGTAATATCATTTTTTATGTTAATGTTTTTTGTTAAACATGTACAATGACACTTTGTCCAAAATCCAAAATGTCAAATGTTTTAAGTGTTCAAGTAAAAATGAATATGAATTAATGTTTTTTTTTAAATAACAATTGTTTTTATTTAACTCCAATAATACATACCTACTTCAACACCTGACTGGATATGACATCACAAGGTGGATTTCTTACACCTGACAACGGCTAATGAACACAACATGTGTCATGTGTCTTGTGTGATTATGGACATGACTCACTTCATGGACACAGATAAAAGAACTTAATTCATGTTACATGCTTGCCTTGCATTATCGGAGCACCAGCAAGATTCTGTGGACTTTGTGTAGTTCATTTTCAGTCGCTTTTTAATATTTTTTTATACTGTTTTGACGTAAATGTTGCATTATTTCATTTCAATAAAATCCCTAACTGTATGTCTGTCTTTTGGGATTCTTGATTTATATTTATTTTGCTCTCCACATTCTCCCTCGCTCTCTGTCTCACAGCAGACAACATGTAACCCTGAAACCACAAAACATGGAATGGGATTTAGTTCTTTCGTTATACTGCATATGAATGAATTAACCAACCTTTTCAACCTACTGTCTGTAGTAATTCATAGTTGTCAAACGTGGTTGCACTTACACATACAACACACTGGATGCAATATGTAGGTTAACACATATGAAAGAACATATACACAATCAAATAAATATCAATATCAATGCTTAGTTAAATGCAAGATGACATTTGAATACAAATAGCATCTATGAACCATGGAGTTGTTGGAAAATAAGACCATTGCAACGAAAGGCCCGGCTAACGGAAGGGTAGCATGTCACTTTGGCGTGATAACATTTTTATTGTTTTGCATACTGCTACTATTAGACATCAAACGAGTAGTAGTTTGTATGTGTGTGTGTGTGAGAGAGAGAGAGGGATAAAGAGAGAGAAAAATTGAGCAAGAGGGAAAGAGAGAGCACAAGACAGATAGCTCATGTCGGCATCGCAGAAACGTCAAATTGTGCAAAAAAGCACAACAGTAGCACTTAAAAGACATGTAAATTAGAAGAGATCAAAAGTTCCCTAACATCGATCAATCGCTTGTCAGCCACGCTTGTCTTTTCCACACACAGGCCAGGGTCCACTGCCCCGCCCTATCCTTGTATTACACTAACAGAGGTCAGTGACCCAGTGTACTAAACTCAAGTAAACTCTCATCTATTACCCCAATTATCATGTGCCTTTTGTCACTGATAAACATAACACGATGGAAAAACTGTCACACACACACACACACACACACACACACACACACAAGCACACAAACAAGTTAATGATGCTGAACACTGGTGGCAGGATGTGTCCAGTGATCTGATTGGTTTCAAGGGGAGAGTGTGTTGTGTTTTTCCTTAGGTGAGGCTCGGACCGTGAGTGGACACAGTACCTGTAACACACACACACACACACTCACACACACTCACACACAGGTCTATGCAAACAGGCTGGAGCAGGAAACCGCGAGGAGTGTTGCTGAACGCTGGCTGCACAGACCTTCAGCACCCCCTTGTGGCCAGTAGGAACCGTGGACACCGAACAGCAAGCACTAAATGCTTTTTGATTTGTAAAAATACATTTTTAATGGACACTGTCAAATTGTAAGTGTTGGCCAAAAATGGTCTGACAGAGATGGACATGTAATCAAAGTATTTTATTTGCAATGAATGAACTTCAAGATGCACTGCAGCTCAACAGTAGTGTAATTGGACTGATACAGTAAGGTTTTTTTAGAATGCATTAAAGAACTTTATTTGACAGAGATATTCTGCAACAAAGACGCCGAACTCGACCCATCTTTGGTTCGATTCCCGATTCCTCTCTCGAAAGTGCAAGTGTACACATTCGACCGACATTCGGAGAGGTCCGTGAAGTTCAGAGCAATAGCCGTCTGGGGTCTTAAGAAATGCTTCCTTCTCCGTCAAACACAAGAGCGGGGGAAATTCCTAGAGTGAATGGAAGACATATTTCACACCCCTGTTTCAACTTAGAAACCTTGAGAGAAGATGTGGAGGACGGGTGATGTGCGGGTGGCTACCACAGCTCCTGTAAGAACTTAGTGCTAAGTCTTGATCTCCATCATAGCCTGCTGTAAATGTTTCTGATTAAAAAGAGGGTTGGAACGAGAGTCGAGGCGTTTTTCTGCAATCTTGCACGTCCTAATTTGGTACGCGGGGAGTTCACACACCTGCCAGTTTCCTGCTGACGAGTCGGCTTTCTCAACTACTGTTGTTGTTTGCGCTGTCGGTCGGTTGAAGGGAACGCGAAAGACTGAGAGCAGAGGGAGAGGGAGAAAGTCCAGGGTGGGCGAGACGTACACACACACACACACGCAAGAGCACACGCAAACACACACACACACACGCTACCAGATCCCTGGCTGCTGCCAATAGCAGGCAGTCCCTACGTGAAAACGTTGACTGCTTGATGATTGATGGTAGTTATTTATGGCTTTCTAACCCTCCTCCTCCCCCTTCTCCTCCTACTCTTCCTCTTCCATCTCATCCCCTTCTCCGCCGCCTCCTCTTCCTCTTTTACTGTGTTTTTCTCGTTCTCGTCGTCCTCGAACTTCGTCTCCTTCCGTTCCTCCTCCTCCTCCTTCTCTGCCTCGCTCATTTCTGGCCTCTTCCTGCTTCTCCACGCTCTGCCCTCTCCACTCCTCTCCTCTTCCCCCCACTCTCCACCCCTCTCCTCTCCACTCCTCTCCTCTCCACCCCTCTCCACCCCTCTCCACCCCCTCTCATCTCCACCCCTCTCCTCTCCACTCCTCTCCCACTCCACTCCTCACTCCATCTCCACCCACCCTCTCCACCCCTCTCCACCCCTCTCCACTCCACCCCTCTCCACCCCTCTCCACCCCTCTCCTCTCCACCCCCTCTCCTCTTCCCCCACTCTTCACACCCCTCTTCTTCTCATTCCTGGTTCCTCCACTGGTACGTTCTTTCAACTCCTGGTATGATATATTGACACATCGGCACAACAATTCACATACTGCACTTTCAGATGATATGAACCTCTCTTTGGTTGTACATATGTTATCAACTGTATGCACATGTGGGGTCATTCATCACCTCTCCATACTGTGTGTCTCGGTTGGTCTCCCAGGTTTCCGAGTGTCCCTGGCTGTAGACAGACACAGAGACAGGGTGTGTGTGTGGTGGGGGTGAGGGGAGGGTTGAGGGGTGGGGGTGTGAGGAGGGGTGGCACAGGACAGAGCCTTTAGAACAGAGATCCTTACCTTTAAATTATTAATGTATAGCCAGACCACAAAGGACACTCACTGAGAGAGAGGGAGAGGACAGTAAAGGGAGAGAGAGAGGGGGAGGGAGGGAGGAGGGTCGAGAGAGACTCTAAACCCGAAAACCCTCAGAAAACGTCTACATTTCAGATGTATAGAATCCCTTTTTCTTCTCTAGACCGGCAGCTCCCCTCTCGCAAACTCTCACAAAAGTCAAGCGCCTCCGTCCGACGACCGCATTTGGCGGACGTCTGTGTTAGAGGAATAAGCCATCGCAGGGACACGGGAAGGATGAGCGACGGTTTGGCGGGGAGACCAACCAAGAGCCGGTTTCATTAAATGGTCAATATATCTTGTCTTTTCTGGATCATTTGAGTCCCATTACAGAGCAGAGACACTGCTTTAATTTCTAAAGTGCCTTTCAGGCTCAGCACCTCAACACACACACACACACACACACTGTCTCTGTCAGGGCCCACACGCTTGCACACGTCTCACAGCAGTCCGGGCCTGGAACGACCGGTTCTAACACAAACACGTGCTTCCACGCTGGACTGTAACAGAACATTCCAGACGCTATTATATTTGCAGTGTTTGGTTGGACTTCATCATGATCTTTTTTGTTCCACTTACATACAATTTAATATAATTTATAATATATAATCTAAATAATAAATAAATCTTATTTGTTATATATACTTATTAAATATATAAGAATCTCTATATATATTTAATATTTATAGTATAAATATGTTGATAAATATATATTTTAACAAATACGAGGGGGAATCTAAAACAAAACAAAAAAACATGGACGATGTGTACAACACTGAGCTATAGGAACACTACATCCTAGAGAGAGAGAGAGAGAGAGAGAAAGAGAGAAGAGAAGAGAGGGAGAGAGAGAGGGAGAGAGAGAGAGAGAGAGGAGAGAGAAGAGAGAGAGAGAGAGAGAGAGAGAGAGAGAGAGAGAGTAGAAGGAGAGAGGAGAAGTAGAGTAGAGAGAGCGAGAAGAGAGAGAAAGAGAGAGAGAGGGAAAGAAGAGAAGATATGCGAGACATATATAGAAGGATATAGAGCTATAGCTCTCCTTATATATATCTAAGAGCGCCCATCTCTATCTCTCTCTATCTCCCTCTCTCTATCTCTCTCTCTCGCTCTCTCTCTCTCTCTCTCTCTCTCTCTATCAGTAATGGATGGCAGCAGCCTTGCAGGCATGAGGGCCTCTGTCTTGGCCGTTGGGGCTCTCTCACTTGCCAGCTTGGCCGGTGAGTGAACCCTGAGAATGTAAACCAGAGCCAAGGTCAACGCCAGCCTGGTGTGTGTGTGTGTGTGTGGTGTGTGTGTGTGTGCGTGCACGGTTCCTCAGTTAGAAGTTACAGTGGCGTCGAACACAATACGTGGAACGATGTGGAGTGGTCAGTGTGCCTGCGTGCGTGTGTGGTGCGCGCGTGCGTGAGTCTACGAGTG
>CAEFZP010004326.1:0-12784 GCA_903064625.1 Mallotus villosus | reverse complement strand
TGTATCTTTGCTGCAGCTTACTTTTCCCCCCAAACTAAATGTAATGTACAGTCGTATGCAAAAGTTTAGGCACCCCTCTGAGGCTGCATGATAATTTCCTGTCTTCACCAAAAAAGATCAATATAATATTGTAATATTCCTTTTCTAGTTAACACTGAGTGCTGGGGTGTTTTCCAGACAAAGATATTTGGTGTAGCAGTATTTAGTTGTGTGAAATTAAATCAAATGTGAAAAAAAGGCTGTGCAAAAGTTTGGGCACCCTTATCATTTATTTGATTTGAATACCTCTGCCTACTAAATGCTGATTAACTGCAACACATAGTTAGTCTGATTAACTCGTTAAGCCTTCAATTACATAAAAAGGTGCATTCAATCATTAGAAAGGGTATTTAAGTTAGCCAATTGCAAGTTTTGCTTCTCTTTGATTCTCCTCTGAACAGTGGCAACATGGGGGCATCAAAACAGCTATCAAATGATCTAAAAACAAAGATTGTTCAGCAGTATGGTTTAAGGGAAGGCTACAAAAAGTTATCCCGGAGGTTTCAGCTATCAGTTTCCACTGTGAGGAATGTCATTAGGAAATGGAAGGCAACAGGCACAGTTCTTGTTAAGGCCAGAAGTGGCAGGCCAGGAAAAATAACAAAGAGGCAAAGGCGAAGAATGGTCAGAATGGTCAAGGACAACCCTCAGACCACCTCCAAAGAGCTGCAAGGTCATCTTGCTGCAGATGGTGTCACTGTGCATTGCTCGACCATTCAGCGCACATTGCACAGAGAACAGCTGTATGGGAGAGTGATGCGGAAGAAGCCTTTTCTGCACACGCGCCACAAAAAGGCTTGCTTGAGGTTTGCCAAACTACATTTGAACAAGCCAGGCTCATTTTGGAACAAAGTGCTGTGGACTGATGAGACAAAGATGGAGTTATTCGGTCACAACAAGAGGCGTTACGCATGGAGGCAAAAGAACACAGCATTCCTAGAAAAACACTTGCTGCCCACAGTAAAATTTGGTGGGGGGGTCCGTCATGCTGTGGGGCTGTGTGGCTAGTGCAGGAACTGGGAATCTAGTTAAAGTTGAAGGTCGTATGGATTCAACTCAGTACCAGCAAATTCTGGACAATAATGTTCAAGAATCTGTAACAAAGCTGAAGTTACGGCGCAGTTGGGTGTTCCAGCAGGACAACGACCCGAAACATTGCTCCAAATCCACTAAGGCATTTATGCAGAGGAACAACTACAATGTTTTGGAATGGCCATCCCAGTCCCCAGACTTGAATATAATTGAAAATCTATGGGGTGACTTGAAGCGGGCTGTCCACGCTAGGCACCCATCAAACCATACTGAACTGGAGATGTATTGTAAGGAAGAATGGTCCAAATTACCTCAATCCAGAATCCAGACACTCATCAGAGGATATAAAAAGCGTCTAGAAGCTGTTATTTTTGCAAAAGGAGGCTCTACTAAATATGAATGTGATTTTTCTGTTGGGGTGCCCAAATTTATGCAAGTGTCTAATTCTCTTATGATGCGTATGGCATATTTTCTGTTTATCAAATAAACCTTATTTCACGGCTAAAATATCACTGTCCATGACGTATGTGTATATATATGACAAAGACGTTCCTCATCCAAACGCCCAACATTTTATAGATGAAAGTAATGGAGATTATCAGGGGTGCCCAAACTTTTGCATACGACTGTAGATAGTCAAGATGGTCATTGAATTAAAATGTGTATTCAAACAAACATTTCTTTTTCACAGAGCTGCCATCGTCTGCAACAATTGCTTCTTCTACAAGCATCACAAGTTTGACATCATCCGCCATTGAAACCACATCTGACAGCACAATGGCAAGAGAAAGACCCAAATTTGCGGTCACTTTACTATTTTCTACAAACTCTCAGTTTTCCCTCTTAATAATTAAAATCCAAAATATTTTGTTTATAATTCATGAAATGATTTATGTCTATATGATGTGTCTCACTGTGTGTATATATATGTGTATATATACACCCAGAAAGTATACACGTATATATGAAAAGAATATGTAAAATATATTTCAATTTAAAATTAGTTACTTATTATTAAAGTATTGTTTTCTAACACATATTGGTTGCCATGTTAACTACAGTTTACAGTTAGTTAGCCCTGTATCTCAAATCTCACACTTTTCTTTAATTTTAGTATATTGCAGCTGGCCATACAAAGTATGTACTGTTGCATTAAGTATGCATGCAATTGGGACAAAACCCTTCATAATAATATCGCGCCCTGAACTTTGACAGCCTTGCTCATAAATCTCTCAATGTTTGTTACACAAAATGTTGAAAGAATGGTGTTGGCAAACCATTTTTTACTTGGAGATACAAAACTATGCGTAGCTAACCATCGTGTTGGGAGGACAACTGGCAGAGCGCTGCTACTGTTACTTTGGCGTGTATGTAGTTCGGTTAATGTGACGTATCTTACACTGCGCAGAGCGTTGTGGGTCAGAATAGCAAGAAAAGCATGCTGCCTTATATACTCTGAAATGCGACCAGATGCAGTAGGACATCCAGTTTTTTCCATCCACTCTGACAACATCAATGGTACTTTGAGTGAAACATCTTCAAAGACTCACATTATTGCTTCAAGGATTCTACATTTAATGTAAGGATGAATTACAATGTTTATGTCATGTTTACTCTAGTCTTATGTGCCCTAACCAGATTGTGTATTAAATGAGATTGTTCCCTCAACACAGGCAAATCTAGTCTCTGAAAGGTTTTCTTGTAATCAGGCTTAATCACAAGATACTAAATACAATGTTAGAATGATATGCATGCATCAAAAGTAAACATGAAGGCATTATTTGAACTCTTAAACATCTTAAACATATGTTGATCAAATTCTGTTTACTCAACAACTAATCTATCCAATCTTCTCTTGTCTTTTCCAGATAACTAGTTCACCAACTGTCAGTCAGGCATCTACAACATTTTCATCTACAACTGACACATCTTTAACAATGGCATCAACCATAGCTACTGCCCCCACCACAATGGCAATCTCAACCCAAACCGTCACACTAAATACAAGTATCACAACAGCCCCAACTTCTCTACCACATTCAACTACATCCACAACCCCAACAGCTATACCTGCGACACAAACTTCTAGCACTACCAGATTAACCACGACTAGCACAGTTGCTTCGACAGACCCCCCTCAACCAAATGAGGGTTACCTCTTTCTGAGGATGCGTTTGGTGCGGTTTTTCATAGTTGAATACAACAACCCAAAGTCGTCGCAATATCAAGAACTGGCTGCCAATGTCACAGCTGAGGTACTTCTCATCTAAAATCCGTCATTTCAATTCAATAGGAAAATCATTTGACTGTGTATAATAATAATAATTCATGTGTTGTTTGTGCGATAATCATTCCAGTTTTTTCTTCATATTTTCTAGCTGAATCGGGGATACAGGAAGCGGTACCCTTTCACTTTCCTGAGATGCATAATTATTCGATTTTGGTAAGTGATCTGTGACAACAGACTTAGGTTTAGGTTGGCTCTTTCAATGTATTCATGCTCTATTGCTTGAGTATAAAAAATCCATTTATAAATCTCTACTTTTCAGGCCTGGGTCAGTGGGTGTCACAGCCAACTTGATATTCCAGAATGAGAGTGTAGTTCCGAGCATCACCAGTGCATCAGACTCATTAGAAACATCTTTAAATGACTCCCTGGTTTTCCTGAATGTTATCAGTGGCAGTATTGTTGCAGGTTTGTAATAATTAAATTCTAAATAATTTCATAATGTTCAGATATGTAAAAAAAACTAGACATAAAAAAAAATTCTCAGTTATATGTTTTGCATAAAACAATGTTTGTCTTCTTTCCCACAATAGCTGAACCAAATGACACCAGTGCTGTAACTCCTACTACTGTGGAGGCAACTACGTCCACAGTAGCATTTCCAACCACAAGTACAGCTGCAAGTACCAGTACAACTGCCACGACACTCACCACCAGCAGTGCAATGGCAAGGAGCAGACCTGTGGATATGGTCACTTTTCTACTACCAATCACTTTAGTCAACTTTCTGTACATTTTGATGTAGATCTTTTTTGGCACTTTCCTTCATATCAAATTGCAGAACTGCAAAAACGTTCACAATTTCTAATGAATTATGACAAGAAAATAACGTACTTTTGAAAGGCATTCCTGTAACTAAAGAAATGTGTGTAACCAAATCAAAAATTAAATGCTACAAAAAATGAAACATGTAGGACAAAATAGATTGTAATGAAAAAAAAATTAAACAATATTGATTAAACAACTCTATATACACAAATGTAAACACTAGAATTGCTGTAATGCTAATATTCCTCAATAATATTTATCATTATTCATATTTATTATTTATACTTGCTTTTGATGTATGAATCCTTTTTAAAAGTTTGAAATGTTTGTCAAAAAATAAAAATAATGATGTACCATAGTCAATTTCTCAACATAAACTTATATTAAATATGTATACATATTTATAATATATTATTGTATTTCATATTTATTTCATTTAACTGGAAAACAGCATTCAGCCAGACAAAATGTAACTTTTATGTACTTTCACAAGATGGCTTGTGGGTGGCAATCTGTGAGACCTGAAGCCATCAAACAAAGAGGGTGAAGAGATATCAAAAGTATGAGATGTAATAGAAGGTATGAGGAGGCTGAATGAGGGTGGCTGGTCTAGTGGGTGTTTAATTAAATTGTAAATACGTAGCTACCCAATTAGATACTACAAGGTTACCCATAACTATGTTGTATCTTGATGGCCACGGTTGTACCTATTTTAAAATGAAATACAAATAAAAGTCACTATTTTAAAAGAAATCGTTTTATTGAAGAGGTTTCCGACATTTTGTCAAGTCAACTGTAATTTGTTTAAAAATAAATATTTGTCATGTTTTTACAAAAATCCCAATTGGGAACGCAATGAAACTAAAAAGACGTAAGTAATAGGAACAGTTTGTTGTGGCTATAGCGAAACAGCTGAAAATAAACTACTCACAGAAGTATTTGTTGATTAATTTTATAGTCAAAGGAATTCAGTGTAAAACGATGTATCTTCTATTTCCTTTCAAGATTTCTGTTATGACAACAACCACACAGGCTCAAACAACCACAGCGGCTACCACAACTACTACTGCACTTACAACTACAACAGCTGCTCCCACTACAACTATAGCTGTCCCTACAACTACGACAGAGACTCCAACAACAACCACAGCGGCTACTACAACTACTACTGCACCTACAACTACAACAGCTGCTCCCACTACAACTATAGCTGTCCCTACAACTACGACAGAGACTCCAACAACAACCACAGCCGCTACCACTACAACCACAGCTGCTCCCATTACAACCACAGCTGCTCCCACTACAACCAGAGGCTCCCCAACAACTACCACAGAGGCTCCAACAACAACCACAGCTGCTCCAACTACAACCGCTGCCTCCCCAACAACTACCATAGACGCTCCAACAACAACAGCTGCTTCTCGCACTACAACCACAGCTGCTTCCACTACAACCACAGCTACTCCCACTACAACCACAGCCTCCCCAACAACTACCACAGAGGCTCCAACAAAAACCACAGTTGCACCTACAACTACAACAGCTGCACCTACAACTACAACAGATACTCCCACTACTACAACAGCTGCTCCCACTACAACCACAGCTGTTCCCACTACAACCACAGCTAACCCAACAACTACCACAGAGGCTCCAATAACAACCACTGCTTCTCCCACTACAACCACAGCTTCTCCGAGTACTACCACAGCTGCTCCAACTACAACCACAGCTGCTCCAACTACAACCACAGCTTCTCCAACAACAACCACAGCTGCTCCCACTACAACCACAGCTGCTCCCACTACAACCACAGCTTCTCTGAGTACTACCACAGCTGCTCCCACTACAACCACAGCTGCTCCAACTACAACCACAGCTAACCCAACAACTACAACAGAGGCTCCAACAACAACCACAGCTTCTCCAACAACAACCACAGCTGCTCCCACTACAACCACAGCTGCTCCCACTACAACCACACCTGCCTCTACAACTACCAAAGAGGCTCCAACAACAACCACAGCTGCACCTACAACTACAACAGCTGCTCCCACTACTACCACAGCTGCTCCCACTACAACCACAGGTTCTCCGAGTACTACCACAGCTGCTCCCACTACAACCACAGCTGCTCCAACTACAACCACAGCTTACCCAACAACTACAACAGAGGCTCCAACAACAACCACAGCTTCTCCCTCAACAACCACAGCCGCTCCCACTACAACCACAGCCGCTCCCACTACTACCTTAGATGCTCACAGTACAACCACAGCTGCTCACAGTACAACCACAGCTGCTCCCACTACAGACAAAGTCGCTCCCACTACAACCACAGCTGCTCCCACTACTACCAGAGCTGCTCCCACTACTACCACAGCTGCTCCCACTACAACCACAGCTGCACCTACAACTACAACAGAGGCTCCAACAACAACCACTGCTTCTCCCACTACAACCACAGCTGCTCCCACTACTACCACAGCTGCTCCCACTAAAACCACAGGTTCTCCGAGTATTACCACAGCTGCTCCCACTACAACCACAGCTGCTCCCACTACAACCACAGCTGCTCCAACTACAACCACAGCTTCTCCAACAACAACCACAGCTGCTCCCACTACAACCACAGCTGCTCCAACTACAACCACAGCTGCTCCCACTACAACCACAGCTGCTCCAACTACAACCACAGCTTCTCCCACTACTACCACAGCTGCTCCCACTAAAACCACAGCCGCTCCCACTACAACCACTGCTGCTCCCACTACAACCACAGCTGCTCCCACTACAACCACAGCTGCTCCCACTACTACCACAGCTGCTCCAACTACAACCACAGCTTACCCAACAACTACAACAGAAGCTCCAACAACAACCACAGCTTTTCCCTCAACAACCACAGCCGCTCCCACTGCAACCACAGCCGCTCCCACTACTACCTCAGCTGCTCACAGTACAACCACAGCAGCTCCCATTACAACCACAGCTGCTCACACTACAACCACAGCTGCCCCTACAACTACAACAAAGGCTTTAACAACAACCACAGCTGCTCCCACTACTACCACAGCTGCTCCCACTACAACCACAGCTTCTCCGAGTACTACCACAGCTGCTCCCACTACAACCACAGCTGTTCCAACTACAACCACAGCTAACCCAACAACTACAACAGAGGCTCCAACAACAACCACAGCTTCTCCAACAACAACCACAGCTGCTCCCACTACAACCACAGCTGCTCCCACTACTACCAGAGCTGCTCCCACTACTACCACAGCTGCTCCCACTACAACCACAGCTGCACCTACAACTACAACAGAGGCTCCAACAACAACCACTGCTTCTCCCACTACAACCACAGCTGCTCCCACTACTACCACAGCTGCTCCCACTAAAACCACAGGTTCTCCGAGTACTACCACAGCTGCTCCCACTACAACCACAGCTGCTCCCACTACAACCACAGCTGCTCCAACTACAACCACAGCTTCTCCAACAACAACCACAGCTGCTCCCCACTACAACCACAGCTGCTCCCACTACAACCACAGCTGCCTCTACAACTACCAAAGAGGCTCCAACAACAACCACAGCTGCACCTACAACTACAACAGCTGCTCCCACTACTACCACAGCTGCTCCCACTACAACCACAGGTTCTCCGAGTACTACCACAGCTGCTCCCACTACAACCACAGCTGCTCCAACTACAACCACAGCTTACCCAACAACTACAACACAGGCTCCAACAACAACCACAGCTTCTCCCTCAACAACCACAGCCGCTCCCACTACAACCACAGCCGCTCCCACTACTACCTCAGATGCTCACAGTACAACCACAGCTGCTCACAGTACAACCACAGCTGCTCCCACTACAGACAAAGCCGCTCCCACTACAACCACAGCTGCTCCCACTACTACCAGAGCTGCTCCCACTTCTACCACAGCTGCTCCCACTACAACCACAGCCGCTCCTACTACAACCACAGCTGCTCCCACTACAACCACAGCTGCTCACACTACAACCACAGCTGCTCCCACTACTACCACAGTTGCTCCAACTACAACCACAGCTTACCCAACAACTACAACAGAGGCTCCAACAACAACCACAGCTTCTCCCTCAACAACCACAGCCGCTCCCACTGCAACCACAGCCGCTCCCACTACTACCTCAGCTGCTCACAGTACAACCACAGCAGCTCCCACTACAACCACAGCTGCTCACACTACGGCCGCAGCTGCCCCTACAACTACAACAGAGGCTTTAACAACAACCACAGCTGCTCCCACTACTACCACAGCTGCTCCCACTAAAACCACAGCTTCTCCGAGTACTACCACAGCTGCTCCCACTACAACCACAGCTGTTCCAACTACAACCACAGCTAACCCAACAACTACAACAGAGGCTCCAACAACAACCACAGCTTCTCCAACAACAACCACAGCTGCTCCCACTACAACCACAGCTGCTCCCACTACAACCACAGCTGCCTCTACACTTACCAAAGAGGCTCCAACAACAACCACAGCTGCACCTACAACTACAACAGCTGCTCCCACTACTACCACAGCTGCTCCCACTAAAACCACAGCCGCTCCCACTACAACCACTGCTGCTCCCACTACAACCACAGCTGCTCCCACTACTACCACAGCTGCTCCAACTACAACCACAGCTTACCCAACAACTACAACAGAAGCTCCAACAACAACCACAGCTTCTCCCTCAACAACCACAGCCGCTCCCACTGCAACCACAGCCGCTCCCACTACTACCTCAGCTGCTCACAGTACAACCACAGCAGCTCCCACTACAACCACAGCTGCTCACACTACAACCACAGCTGCCCCTACAACTACAACAAAGGCTTTAACAACAACCACAGCTGCTCCCACTACTACCACAGCTGCTCCCACTACAACCACAGCTTCTCCGAGTACTACCACAGCTACTCCCACTACAACCACAGCTGTTCCAACTACAACCACAGCTAACCCAACAACTACAACAGAGGCTCCAACAACAACCACAGCTTCTCCAACAACAACCACAGCTGCTCCCACTACAACCACAGCTGCTCCCACTACTACCACAGCTGCTCCCACTACTACCACAGCTGCACCTACAACTACAAAAGAGGCTCCAACAACAACCACTGCTTCTCCCACTACAACCACAGCTGCTCCCACTACTACCACAGCTGCTCCCACTAAAACCACAGGTTCTCCGAGTACTACCACAGCTGCTCCCACTACAACCACAGCTGCTCCCACTACAACCACAGCTGCTCCAACTACAACCACAGCTTCTCCAACAACAACCACAGCTGCTCCCACTACAACCACAGCTGTTCCCACTACAACCACAGCTGCCTCTACAACTACCAAAGAGGCTCCAACAACAACCACAGCTGCACCTACAACTACAACAGCTGCTCCCACTACTACCACAGCTGCTCCCACTACAACCATAGGTTCTCCAAGTACTACCACAGCTGCTCCCACTACAACCACAGCTGCTCCAACTACAACCACAGCTTACCCAACAACTACAACACAGGCTCCAACAACAACCACAGCTTCTCCCTCAACAACCACAGCCGCTCCCACTACAACCACAGCCGCTCCCACTACTACCTCAGATGCTCACAGTACAACCACAGCTGCTCACAGTACAACCACAGCTGCTCCCACTACAGACAAAGCCGCTCCCACTACAACCACAGCTGCTCCCACTACTACCAGAGCTGCTCCCACTTCTACCACAGCTGTTCCCACTACAACCACAGCTGCACCTACAACTACCAAAGAGGCTCCAACAACAACCACTGCTTCTCCCACTACAACCACAGCTGCTCCCACTACTACCACAGCTGCTCCCACTACAACCACAGCCGCTCCTACTACAACCACAGCTGCTCCCACTACAACCACAGCTGTTCACACTACAACCACAGCTGCTCCCACTACTACCACAGCTGCTCCAACTACAACCACAGCTTACCCAACAACTACAACAGAGGCTCCAACAACAACCACAGCTTCTCCCTCAACAACCACAGCAGCTCCCACTGCAACCACAGCCGCTCCCACTACTACCTCAGCTGCTCACAGTACAACCACAGCAGCTCCCACTACAACCACAGCTGCTCACACTACAACCACAGCTGCCCCTACAACTACAACAAAGGCTTTAACAACAACCACAGCTGCTCCCACTACTACCACAGCTGCTCCCACTACAACCACAGCTTCTCCGAGTACTACCACAGCTGCTCCCACTACAACCACAGCTGTTCCAACTACAACCACAGCTAACCCAACAACTACAACAGAGGCTCCAACAACAACCACAGCTTCTCCAACAACAACCACAGCTGCTCCCACTACAACCACAGCTGCTCCCACTACTACCAGAGCTGCTCCCACTACTACCACAGCTGCTCCCACTACAACCACAGCTGCACCTACAACTACAACAGAGGCTCCAACAACAACCACTGCTTCTCCCACTACAACCACAGCTGCTCCCACTACTACCACAGCTGCTCCCACTAAAACCACAGGTTCTCCGAGTACTACCACAGCTGCTCCCACTACAACCACAGCTGCTCCCACTACAACCACAGCTGCTCCAACTACAACCACAGCTTCTCCAACAACAACCACAGCTGCTCCCACTACAACCACAGCTGCTCCCACTACAACCACAGCTGCCTCTACAACTACCAAAGAGGCTCCAAACAACAACCACAGCTGCACCTACAACTACAACAGCTGCTCCCACTACTACCACAGCTGCTTCCACTACAACCACAGGTTCTCCGAGTACTACCACAGCTGCTCCCACTACAACCACAGCTGCTCCAACTACAACCACAGCTTACCCAACAACTACAACACAGGCTCCAACAACAACCACAGCTTCTCCCTCAACAACCACAGCCGCTCCCACTACAACCACAGCCGCTCCCACTACTACCTCAGATGCTCACAGTACAACCACAGCTGCTCACAGTACAACCACAGCTGCTCCCACTACAGACAAAGCCGCTCCCACTACAACCACAGCTGCTCCCACTACTACCAGAGCTGCTCCCACTTCTACCACAGCTGCTCCCACTACAACCACAGCCGCTCCTACTACAACCACAGCTGCTCCCACTACAACCACAGCTGCTCACACTACAACCACAGCTGCTCCCACTACTACCACAGCTGCTCCAACTACAACCACAGCTTACCCAACAACTACAACAGAGGCTCCAACAACAACCACAGCTTCTCCCTCAACAACCACAGCCGCTCCCACTGCAACCACAGCCGCTCCCACTACTACCTCAGCTGCTCACAGTACAACCACAGCAGCTCCCACTACAACCACAGCTGTTCCCACTACAACCACAGCTGCACCTACAACTACCAAAGAGGCTCCAACAACAACCACTGCTTCTCCCACTACAACCACAGCTGCTCCCACTACTACCACAGCTGCTCCCACTACAACCACAGCCGCTCCTACTACAACCACAGCTGCTCCCACTACAACCACAGCTGTTCACACTACAACCACAGCTGCTCCCACTACTACCACAGCTGCTCCAACTACAACCACAGCTTACCCAACAACTACAACAGAGGCTCCAACAACAACCACAGCTTCTCCCTCAACAACCACAGCCGCTCCCACTGCAACCACAGCCGCTCCCACTACTACCTCAGCTGCTCACAGTACAACCACAGCAGCTCCCACTACAACCACAGCTGCTCACACTACAACCACAACTGCCCCTACAAACTACAACAAAGGCTTTAACAACAACCACAGCTGCTCCCACTACTACCACAGCTGCTCCCACTACAACCACAGCTTCTCCGAGTACTACCACAGCTGCTCCCACTACAACCACAGCTGTTCCAACTACAACCACAGCTAACCCAACAACTACAACAGAGGCTCCAACAACAACCACAGCTTCTCCAACAACAACCACAGCTGCTCCCACTACAACCACAGCTGCTCCCACTACTACCAGAGCTGCTCCCACTACTACCACAGCTGCTCCCACTACAACCACAGCTGCACCTACAACTACAACAGAGGCTCCAACAACAACCACTGCTTCTCCCACTACAACCACAGCTGCTCCCACTACTACCACAGCTGCTCCCACTAAAACCACAGGTTCTCCGAGTACTACCACAGCTGCTCCCACTACAACCACAGCTGCTCCCACTACAACCACAGCTGCTCCAACTACAACCACAGCTTCTCCAACAACAACCACAGCTGCTCCCACTACAACCACAGCTGCTCCCACTACAACCACAGCTGCCTCTACAACTACCAAAGAGGCTCCAACAACAACCACAGCTGCACCTACAACTACAACAGCTGCTCCCACTACTACCACAGCTGCTTCCACTACAACCACAGGTTCTCCGAGTACTACCACAGCTGCTCCCACTACAACCACAGCTGCTCCAACTACAACCACAGCTTACCCAACAACTACAACACAGGCTCCAACAACAACCACAGCTTCTCCCTCAACAACCACAGCCGCTCCCACTACAACACACAGCCGCTCCCACTACTACCTCAGATGCTCACAGTACAACCACAGCTGCTCACAG
>CAEFZP010004325.1:0-36705 GCA_903064625.1 Mallotus villosus | reverse complement strand
GTGGTGTGTGTGTGAGTGAGAGTGTGAGTGTGAGTGTGTGAGTGAGAGTGGAGTGTGAGTGTGTGAGTGTGTGTGTGTGTGTGTGTGTATAGACACCCAAGGAAACTCCCCATCTGCTGGCGAGTGTTCCTACATCACACCTACCTACCCCTGATCCCAACCTCACCCTCTCTATATCATTATAACCTCAGTCGAATGGAAAGAAAACACAGAGAGAGAGACGAGAGAGAGAGGGGGGAGAGAAAAGGGAGGGGGGAGACAAGCACTCAGGATATTTGTACACCCTCTATTACCAGTCCTATCTGATGAATGACATGGAAGAGAGAAGTTTGCTGGAAGTTCTTTCTAAATGCAGAGGTGAATGAAGGAAGTTTATGTTGACTTACACTTTACCAGACAGGCCGAGCGTAAGGAGGGAGGGGAGGGAGGAGGGAGGGAGGGAGGAGGGAGGGAGGGAGGGATGGGAGGGGAGGGAGGGAGGGAGGAGGGAGGGAGGGGAGGAGGGAGGGAGGGAGGGAGGGAGGAGGGAGGGAGGGAGGGAGGAGGGAGGGAGGAGAAGAGAGAGAGTGGTGTGACTGGAGAGACACACTGAACGCAAACAAAGACACACAATTGTGCAAACAGTCACGTGTTATAAAGGAGTGATGTACTGTTCATCAATCTACTTCTGCTACAGCTTTCCTTCCAACCTAAGGCATGTGAGGCCCAGCAATAGGAACAAGTGTGTTGTGTGTGTGTGTGTGTGGGGGGCAGTGAAAGACAAACAAAAAAGTTCCCCATGTCTCCACACACAAGGTGTGTGCCACACATCATTCATCCGCCCAGCGGCCAGCCCACCGACCGGCCGAGCCCAGGAGAGGAGCTCTGTCATTGGGGAAGGCCCGAGCAGTGAAAGGGCCCTCAGTGGGATGGAGGGGGCGGTAGGGAGGTAGAGCTGTGTGCTCACGGCAGATCTCCACATCATCGACCTCACGAGGGTCACACACAGAGCGCTGAACACGAGAGCGCTCGCTCAGCCTTTTGTCCAGCGAGGGCCGGCCGTGGCAGAGCCAGCAGGTCGACGGGACGTCAGCTGACTGCGGAGGGGGAAGGGGTATTTTTCCGGGCTGTCACACACACCCCGTTGTCCAGACAGGGTGTGGTCAGGACGTCACATGACCCAGACAGGGTGGGGTCACATGACCCAGACAGGGTGGGGTCACATGACCCAGACAGGGCGGGGGGTCACATGGACCCAGACAGGGCGCTCACATGACCCAGACAGGGCGTCACATGACCAGACAGGAGCGGGGGGTCACATGACCCAGACAGGGCGGGGGGTCACATGACCCAGACAGGGCGGGGGGGTCACGTGACCCAGACAGGGCGGGGTCATGAGGTCACAGGGGCAGAAGCCAACGACAACGTGTCAAACTGTCCGACGGACAGAAGCCGAGACTTCCCCGGCGTTCTAGTTCTAGAGGAGACGGAACACGAGACCAGCTCCACAGGAGGGTTCTAGTTCTAGAGGACGACAGAACACGAGACCAGCTCCACAAGAGGGTTCTAGTTCTAGAGGAGAGCGGAACACGAGACCAGCTCCACAAGAGGGTCTAGTTCTAGAGGAGACGGAACACGAGACCAGCTCCACAAGAGCGGTTCTAGGAGGAGAGAGGTTTAGACACACGCCCCTCTGGAGGAGGAGAGAGGTTTAGGACACACGCCCCTCTGGAGGAGGAGAGAGGTTTAGACACGCCCCTCTGGAGGAGGAGAGAGGTTTAGACACACGCCCCTCTGGAGGAGGAGAGAGGTTTAGACACACGCCCCTCTGGAGGAGGAGAGAGGTTTAGACACACGCCCCTCTGGAGGAGGAGAGAGGTTTAGACACACGCTGTACGAGACCAGCCCCTCAACGGGAGAGGCAGGCGGGTCACTTCCTGTCCTGTCACATGTTAAGGCGTACCTGATGGTGGAGCCAATAGAGGGGGGAGAGAGGGGGAGGGAGGGGCGAGGGGGAGAGAGAGAGAGAGAGGGGGAGGGGGAGAGAGGGGGGGGAGGGGGAGGGAGAGGAGAGAGAGGGCGAGATGAGAGAGAGGGGGAGGGGGGTGTCCTGGACACAGTGCAGACACCACAGGCGTGGCAGGATGTATGAACATTACCTAGACGAGCAGACATCAGCCAGGAACACCGACATGAATCACACACACACAACACACCACACACACACAACACACACCACACACACACACACAGGAGGGTGGGCAGGCACACACACACACACACACACACCTCTGTCTGAGAGTATGAAGAGAAAGGGCAGGGAAAGAAAGAGACACGTGGAATGGAGGAAAAGATAGTAAGAAAACAGTCCAGAGAAGGTGTGTGTGTGTGTGTGTGGTGTGTGTGTGCGTGCGTGTGTGTGTGTGTGTGGTGTGTGTGTGTGTGTGTGTGTGTGGAGAAGGGCGGGGGCTTTTTTGGAAAGACAAAAAAGATTTTCCCCTCGACAGGTTTCCAAGATTCTCTGGGATGAATTTCGGGAGTACAGAGTGTTTCTGAAGACAGCTTGGGGCCTGAGAGCGTGTGTGTGTATGTGTGTGTGAGTGTGTGTACGTGAGTGTGTGTGTGTGTGTTCTGTCTCACAGGGGTTTAGAGAGCCTTTCTGTAGTGTGGTTTCTGTCTTGGCTTACAGGTACTCTGTGTCTCACCCACACACACACACACACATTTAACAGGCCTGTGGCAACACAGAGAGAGAGAGAGAGAGAGGAAAGAGAGAGGGAGAGTAGAGAGATGAGAGAGAGGAGGAGAAGAGACATGGAGGACGGATCGAGGGAGAGAGGATGGAGGAGAGAGGAGAGGTTGATGAGAAGAGAGAGGAGAGGAGAAAAAGACGAGAGAGAGAGAGAGAGACGAGGAGAGAGGAGAGGAGAAGAGGACGAGAGGGAAGAGAGAGGAGAGAGAGTAGAAGGAGATGAGAGAGCGAGAAGAGGGATGAGAGAACGAGAGGAGCGAGAGAGGAGCGAGAGAGAAAGAGAGCGAGAGAGAGAGAGAGGCGAGAGAATGAGAGAGGAGAGAGAAGAAGAGAGAGGAGAGAGAAGAGCGAGGAGACCAGAGAGAGAGTAGAGAGGAGAGAGGGATGAGGTAGAGAGGGCGAGGAAGAGGGAGGGAGGAGCGCGCGAGGGCGGAGAGGAGAGGGACGCCCTGGCATGCATTGGCCGTGGCAGACATAACCGGTCTTCTATCCCGTTGAAGGGTGATCCGAGTTTCGCAAAGGATTAACGCCATGAAGCTGGGCTGTTCCCAGGAGATCCACTACTCATGTACAACACAGCACGAGGTCAGAGAACACAAAGAGAGAAAAGAGAGACGAGAGAGAACCAGAAAGAGAGAGACGGTCGGGGCGCCGGCGAGAGAGAGATTCCCCTGTGAGAGAGGTTCCTGACTTCCCTTTTACTCGCCATCACTTCTACGCCGCATTGAGTTCCCCCTAACTCCCACCTATCTTCTCCTTACTTCTTTTACTTTCCGGTCTTCTCACCGCCTTCTTCCCCCTTTTTTACCTTTTCTCTGAATTTTATTTTTCGATCTTTCTCTTTTGGCCTTCTACCTTCTCGGTTTCTACGCTACCTTCCACCGTGCTCTTATCCTATCATAATACATTGCTTCTTAACCCCCCCCCCCCCCTACGAGGGAGAGAGAGAGAGAGAGAGACAGAGACAAAGAGAAGGAGAGAGTGAGAGAGGGACACAGAGTGAGGGAGACAGAGAGAGGGAGACAGAGAGAGAGAGAGTGTGAGTCAGTGAGTGAGACACCATGTGGTTAGGGTTAGAGATTTAAGATGACAAGAGACATTTCAGAGGAGTTCTTCCAGTAAGGCAGTATGGCAGACGTTTGACTGCTTCACCAGAGACTTCCAGTAAGACCGTGGTGGATATCAGACTAGAGCTGGAGAAGGCAGAGCTGCAGAGCTGTCAGACAGGAGATGAGAGATGGGGAAGGGATGGACAGACTGAGACGAGGGGAGAGATGCCGTCCTAACGCCTCCTAACCTACACCTCTGTTCCAACACCAGCAGCTGTCCACTTCACATTCACACACATCGACATCACTTCCTGCTCTGCCCTCAGCACTCAGCATGGCTGCCAGCAGGCTTCTATCACCACACACACACCCTCACCACACACACACACCTCACCACACACAACACACCTCAGCTCACCACACACACACACCCTCAGCTCACCACACACACCACACCTCACCTCACCACACACACACACCTCACCTCAGCACACACACACACACGTCACAACACACACACACACTCACCTCACAACACTCACCACACACACAAACCCCTCACCACACACACACCTCACCACACACAACACACCTCACACACACAAACACCCTCACCCTCACCACACACACCCTCACCTCACCACACACACACACCCTCAGCTCACCACACACACACACACACACAAACACACACCTCACACACACCCTCACCACACACACAAACTCACCACACACACACCCTCACCTCACCACACACACACGCACTTGGGAACGCACTTGCTCTCAGCCAATCACGGTACACACTTAAGTCGAAACATATGCTCCGACATCGTGTGAGCACATGGATACACACCGGTGACTCTGAGACAGTCACACACACACACACACACTGAACTGTCTACTCAGTGACGGACAGAGGCTGTCCAGGTAAACTGCAACTAAACAAGGACATTATCACATGAACTTAGGCCAGAAGAACTGCTTGATGTTTAGACTAGAGACGTCATCTCCAGGACTCTGCTCGCCTGTCTGTCTGCCTGTCTGTCTGCCTGCTTCCCCAGAGCCCTGTGAGAAAACCTCCCGGGTTCTGGTTCTCCAGACGTAGTGAAGTCTGACGGGAATCAAACCTGCAACCTTCTGATTAATAGCCCGATCCCTCACAGGACAGTCTGATGGAGGGTGTGTGTGGGGGCCCCACTCGGGACCTGTCCACACACACACACACACACAACACACACAACACACACACACACACACACACACACACACACACACACCACACACAACACACACACACACACACACACACACACAACACACACACACACACACACACACACACACACACACACACACAACACACACACACACACACACACACACCCACACACACACACACACACACACACACACACACACACACACACACACACACCTCATCCTCTCTCCCAGAGTTCAGAGCTCAGTGGGGAGTCCACAGGTGTCCTCAGCATGCCTCCTGTCTGTGTGTGTGTGGTGTGTGTGAATGTGTGTGTGTGTGTGTGTGTGTGTGTGAGTGTGAGAGGTGTGTGTGTGTGGGTGTGTGGGTGTGTGTGGTGTGTGTGTGTGTGTGTGAGTGTGAGAGGTGTGTGTGTGTGTGTGTGTGTGTGTGTGTGTGTGAGAGTGTGTGTGTGTGTGAGAGTGTGTGTGTGTGAGAGTGTGTGTGTGTGTCTATGTGTGTGTGTGTGTGTGAGTGTGTGTGTGGGGGCGGGGGGGTGGTGAGTGTGCTGGGATGAAATATGTCAGGCAGAAACTCTTCCCTCTGATGTTTATTTCATGCTTCTCTCTCTGTGCCGGGCTCAAAGCGGAGGGGAAGGGGGGTGGGCGTGGGGGGGGGGCACCCCGCGTGGCGCTGGATGCGGGGGGGGTTCCCGCTTGAAAGGCTGGGCGGTAGCAAACAGGCTCCGCGGGGTCCGTGGGCTCTGGAGGCGTGGGTGGTGAAGAGTTCAGGCTTCTGAAGGAGCGTCGGGCGTCTGGGCTGGAGATGAACCCCTGGAGCCCCCTCCCCCTCCCCCCCTCCCCCCTCCCCCTGACCTCTGACCCCTCCCCTGACCTCCAGGACGTGACCTGGCGTCTTCAGGGCAGGGGCGTTCACATCGCCACGGAAGGGGGAGGGGCATCAGGTCAATAAGGTGACATTTCAACGACGCTCTCTTTTGATCGGTTTCACAAGCAGGAAGTCTCGTCACCCGTTCGATCTGCCTTCGTACTCACATGAGCAGAACAGTCAGAGGAAGGTTGTGCACGTTCTGAGAGCGTGTCGTAGACGGTCCTCTTTACGACTTCATCCAACACAAAACAACGGAGCTTGCGACTAGTGCAAGCGAGCACTAACGCCGTTAATATTTTATGGCGACGGATCCCGCGTGGAGTTTCCTTTTCCGTTTCCTCGTCTCCTCGCAGCTCGTGAATCACGTGACGGCGTGACAGCTTTACGGCAGATGAGAGCTGCGGAGACGAGGTCTAACGTGCGGGGAGATCCCCGGTACCTGCTGCCGCCCGGGCCCCCGAGGACAAGCGCCGCCTCCCACATCCGACGTGCTCCGGCGCGCTGTGGCCACGAGACGGACAAAACGCACAATGCCCGCGTCTGAGGCCATTGTGTGCCGACTGACTTGCAGTTTCACACAAACAAAGGCTGAGCTGTTGTGCTGGGTCTTCGGCCGCGGTCGCGTCGGTGGAATTCACGACCGCGCCGACTGTAAATTACCCCCCGTGTAAAAACGTCATCACTGCCTTTCCAAGTCATTGCTTGGGCTTTACTGTTAATTATAATGTCATCTATAGGACACACACAGAGGGAGAGAGGGAGGGGAGGGAGAGATCTGCTGTTCATCACTATGGGAGAATGGATGCTTTATGTATTGTCTGTGGAAGGAGAGGGAGAGGAGAGAGGAGGGAGAGGGAGAGGGGAGAGGGAGAGGGAGGGATGGGAGAGGGAGAGGGAGAGGGAGAGGGAGAGGGGAGAGGGAGAGGGAGAGGGAGAGGGAGAGGGAGAGGGACGAGGGAGAGGGAGAGGGAGAGGAGAGGGAGAGGGAGAGGGAGAGGGAGAGGGAGAGGGAGAGGGAGAGGGAGAGGGAGAGGGAGAGGGAGAGGGAGAGGGAGAGGGAGAGGGAGAGGGAGAGGGAGAGGAGAGGGAGAGGGAGAGGGAGAGGGAGAACCCTTTAAAGACAGTATCGGGCCCATTCTTTTAAAAGGGCAGCCATTGCTGTGAAATTGAAAGAGGTTGTTATTACATGGGTAGATACACCAGGTTCATACACTTGTCAGGGTTTTCCAGTTTCAGATTTCACACCAGACCGTACGCCTCTCTCACAAACTCTCAGCCATTAGGAAGAAATGAGTCGAGCTCAGAGCGAGCTCGGGAGAAGAAACCAGAGGTCACAAGGGCACAGCGGAAATCAATGAATAGGAATCAATTAAAAACAGAGATTTTGTTCAGCAGCAGAAGACGTGTGGCCGGCTGAGGTACCCGCTCTCGTACCCACGCATCCTGCCACCTCACGCCCACTGCCTCCTGGACCCACATCACACGCCTAACTGCCCCTCCAAAACAGACCACTGCACATAAAACACCCAAGACCTACTGCCACCACACTAGCACTCCTGCCACCTACCACACCATGAAACTCGAACTCACACAACCATGCCTACCTGCCCCTCCACAAACCCCATGCCCTCACATGCCCCTCCACACCCAGCCTCATGCCCCTCCACACCCAGCCTCCTGCCCTCCACACCCAGCCTCACTGCCCCTCCACACACCTGCCTCCTGCCCCTCCACCCACTGCCTCCTGCCTCTCCACACCCTGCTCATGCCCCTCCACACCAGCCTCCTGCCCTCCACACCCAGCCTCATGCCCCTCCACACCCCTGCCTCCTGCCCCTCCACACCCAGCCTCCTGCCCCTCCACACCCAGCCTCCTGCCCCTCCACACCCAGCCTCTGCCCCTCCACACCCAGCCTCCTGCCCCTCCACACCCTGCCTCCTGCCCCTCCACACCCTGCCTCCTGCCTCTCCACACCCTGCCTCCTGCCCTCCACACCCAGCCTCCTGCCCCTCCACACCCAGCCTCCTGCCCCTCCACACCCAGCCTCCTGCCCCTCCACACCCCAGCCTCCTGCCCCTCCACACCCAGCCTCCTGCCCCTCCACACCCAGCCTTCTGCCCCTCTATCTGGGTCATAATGTCATGATGGATTCATTCGGAGCCATTTTCTGGTGCTAGACCCATGTGGACATGCCTGGCTGGATGTGTGTGTGGAGGGGAGGAGGAAGAAGGTGTGTGTGTGGTGTGTGTGTGAAGGGAGGAGGGGAGAGGAGGGAGCCCGTGTGTGTGTGGGTGTGTGTGTGTGGGTGTGTGTGTGTGTTGTGTGTGGAGGAGGGTGTGTGTGTGTGTGGTGTGTGTGTGTGTGTGTGTGTGTGTGTGTGTGTGTGTGTGAAGGGAGGAGGAAGAAGTGTGTGTGTGTGTGTGTGAAAGATAGTATAAAAAACTGTAACTTTACTGACTCCTCTAAGTGTGCGAGCACATTTCCAAATGAATTGACTTTCTCTTTCTTCCATGCTCCATATTGGGCACATGTGGTTTATTTAAACGCACAGCTACTGCGTGTGTAATTGCTACTGAATAATTAGTCCGAAGTGACAGAAAAGCAATACAGTACATACTACGGCAATAACAAAGGGTCATAAAGATGTGGTTTTCGGCAGGTTCTGCTGCCAAACCCCATGCCTTTGAACCAATCACCCTCCAGATCACCAGAAACTGCAGCTGAAGCAGCTCTTAAGGCGCCATACTGCAAACAGCGACGTGCTTAAAAATACAAGTAAAAGAGAATGTCAATCAGAAGTTACGGAGTTCTTTTATGAGCCACAGTATAAGTGACTGGTTTAGCACAGTGTTTTGGAAACTATTTAATTGCTGCGCTTTTACAACAGCTACAGTACGGTAACCTTCACTTTACCCCACACGGCAGACAGATCCCTCAGGACACCTTCAGGGAAGTTCTAGGTCTTTCTGAGACCCTCTCCCCCCTCCCTACCTCCCCACCTCCACCTGCAGACTTAACCAGCCTGGAGGAAGATCTCTAGGCCCTGCAGGTATCCCTCCCTCCTCCCCACCTTCAGGGAAGTTCTAGGTCTTTCTGAGACGCCTCATGAAGTTGATGTCACGGTGTCTCTCAGCATCACCTGTGCATCCCCTCGATAGAACCAGCAAACCATGTACCTCCATATCCCTCCCTCCCTCTCTCTCCCTCCCTCTCCCCTCTGGTCAGGTTTATCACCCTGCAGGTATCCTCCCTCCCTCCCTCCCCCCTCCCTCCCTCCACCTGCAGACAGAACCAGCCTGGAGGACAAGCTCTCCAGGCCCTGCAGGTATCCTCCCTCCCTCCCTCCCTCCCTCCCTCCCTCCCTCCCCCCCTCCACCTGCAGACAGCCTTAAAAACCACCCGGACTGACAAAACATCAAGGCCTCTGCCACCTTCACAAGTCTTAAATCTAGGAGGGGTGAGAGTCTGGTTCAGGATGTCTACTGCCTCACATGAAAGCCACGGGATCTCAGCGTCAGTCAGCGTGGGTGAGCGAGGCGGTCTCTCTCTCTCTCTCTCTCTCTCTCTCTCTCTGGGTGAGCGAGGCGGGGGGGTCGGCGGGGGGGTCGGCTGGGGTTCAACCTCGACTCAGACTCTTTCGAATTGTCGGTCATCCGTCTCCAATCCCTCCTTATAAAAGAGGAGCACGTCTGGTTCCGTCTGCGGGCCGGTCCCCCCGCCATGGCAACTGTCATCTCACGCTTTCATTTTAATTATCCCCTCAGAGACCCGAGCGGTTCGTAGAGCGCTCATTAGATACAGCGAGGACACGTGTAACCCCCCTCCCCTCTGCCTCCTCTCCCTTTTCCCCTCTCTGTCACTTCTCTCTCTCTCTCTCTCTCCTCCCAAATCAGTTATTTTCGCAATTCCACAAACGTAGGAGTCAAACTCCGGTCACCGGTGCCGCTGCGCTTTGGTATCGGCGGGGGCTTGGGGGGGGCTGGGAGCGCAGAGAGAGCGAAACAAATCCTTGTATTTCATCTGCAGGAATTTGACATGAGGCGAAAAAACATGTTCGGCGGGTTCATCTGAGGGCCACCGAAATAATGACGACAAGCGGGGAAACTCGTCGACAAGTAGCGCTGTGATCTTCAGCGCTCGAGTCTGGAGTGCGTTTCGGGAAAGCGAGACACTTGACGGATCTCTTCCTGGTTGTTTAACACACTGTTTCCAACCTGATATCAAAAAAAGAGTTCTCACAAAAGAAGAGGCTCTTCAATTAAATCCAATTAATCAATAATCCACACAGGACCCCCCTCTCAGTTTTAATCTGGTGTGGATCAATCTTAACCGAGTTTTAGGAAACCCAATCAATAAGGAATTGAGGTTACTGTCGCACGAAATCAGCTCCAATGCCAGCCTTGAACTGTTCTATTGTATGACAGAGAGAGAGAGAGAGAGAGAGAGAGAGGGGAGAGAGAGAGAGAGAGAGAGAGGGGGGAGAGAGAGAGATCGAGAGACAGAGGGGGAGAGAGAGAGAGAGAGTTCTATTGTATGACAGAATGAAGTTTTATGACAGCAGGGGAGACAGAAGGGACCACAGTCACTCACTGAATATGCCTTGGTTACGCAACATTAACAACCACAATTCTCTCCTCATGTACTGAATGTTTTGCAGTAAAACATGTACCTCCCTCTCTCTCCCCCTCTCTCCCCCTCTCCCCCACTGTCCCCCCCTCTCTCCCCCTCTCTCTCTCTCTCCCCCTCTCTCCCCCTCTCTCTCTCTCCCTCTCTCCATCTCTCCCTCTCTCCCTCTCTCCCTCTCTCCCTCTCTCCCTCCAGCCCTCCCTCCAGCCCTCCCTCTCTCCCTCCCTCCCTCCCTCCAGCCCTCTCTCCCTCCTCTCTGGTCAGGTTTATTACCATTATTAATTGATACTATAATTAAACGGGTGAGCGTCAGCACTCATAGCAACTGTTGACTCAGAAGCCGAGCAGCTCAGGGACGCGAACACACACAGAACTACACACACACACACATACACACATACACACACGTACACACATACACGTACACACACTTACACACACACACATACACACGCACACCTCTTGGGATCGTTCCCCCTACATGTGGTGATATCCGATGTGAGAGCATGAGAGAAATGTAACTGCCCGATAACGTGTTCCGCTCTCTTTGGGACCCGGGGGGTAATTGACCCCTGTGCTGTTCAATCTGTCATCCTGGGATCAATTACTACTCACAGGCAAAAAGCCCTGACCTCTGATCGAGGATGGAAGTATGCAGAAGAGAGAGAGAGGGAAAGAGAGAGAGGGAGGGGGGAGAGAGAGAGAGAGAGGGGGGGAGAGAGAGAGAGAGGGAGAGAGAGGGGAGAGAGAGGAGAGAGAGAGAGGAGGAGAGAAGAGAGGGAGGAGGGGAGAGAGAGAGGGAGAGAGAGAGAGAGGAGAGAGAGAGAGAGAGAGAGAGAGGGGGAGAGAGGGAGAGGAGAGAGAGGAGAAAGAGAGGGAGGAGGGGAGAGAGAGAGGGAGAGAGAGAGAGAGAGAGAGACAATGTCTGTTGATGTAGGATGAGTCTCCATCTCCCTGCTTCTCTCGATTACATGTTTTGCTTTATTGACGTTAAGAAATATTTCAAATACTGCCTAAACAAAGACTGTGCAGTATGCTATGCATGCATATACTGCACAGTGTAAAAACACACATGTCTGCATGCCCGCACACACACACACCTCTCTCTGTGTGTGTGTGTGTGTGTGAGTGTGAGTGTGTGTGTGTGTGTGTGTGTGTGGATGAGATGCTGCCGCTCTGCTGCTATCCCAGACTCAGAGTGCGAGCGTGGTCTGGCTTCCTTCATGCTATGTAAAACATCCTCCCACAGTTCACTCAGAATACACACACACACACACACACACACACACACACACACACACACACACACACACACACACACACACACACAGACACACACACACACACCACTGTGAGGTTGCTATATCGCCGTGTGCAGGGATGTGTAGTAGTGTAGGGTGTCGGATGGCTGAGTGGTTAGGGAATCGGGCTATTAATCAGAAGGTTGCAGGTTTGATTCCCGGCAGTGAAAAATGACGTTGTGTCCTTGTGCAAGGCACTTCACCCTACTTGCCTCGGGGGGGAATGTCCCTGTACTTACTGTAAATCTCTCTGGATAAAAGCGTCTGCTAAATGACTAAATGTAAATGTAAAGTGTATAGGGATGTGATCATGTGAATTGTAGTATTGATGCATATGGACGTTCTCCTCCCCCAGCCCACAAGGGGCGCTGTTCCTTTCAGCGCCAGCGCCGCATCATACCCCCCCTACAGTCATCCCATCCTCTGTGTTGATCCATTGGTCCTAATCTGCTTCGTGATACCCCGGCTCGTCCCCTACACGGGCACCGGGCGACCAGACCAGGCCGTTTAGAGTTCGAGGTCGTTTGAGGACGGGGGGGGCCAGATTACGGGGATAGGTCAGGTGACCCCTGACCCCAAAGGTCAGGTGACCCCTGACCCCAAAGGTCAGGTGATGTCAGGGGTCACCTGACCTTTATCCCCGTAAGGTCAGCGGATGCTTACGTATACAACCGGATGTTCGCGTGCGGAACCTTTTGAGAATAGAGACTTAGGCCCCGTCCCAATTATGAAGTGCTAGGGTGAAGTGGTAGTATTGGGACGGAGCCTTAACCCTGAGGTTAATCAAGACAATTCACTGTACACAAGCGCTCAGCAGTTTCCATAATCTAGCTCCTTTGTGATGTCATAGATAAGAAGGAGGGTCCACAGATACACACACAGCAAATACAGTGTGTGTGTGTGTGTGTGTGTGTGTGTGGTGTGTGTGTGTGTGTGTGTGTGTGTGGTGTGTGTGTGTGTGTGTGTAAAAAAAAAGAAGGAATTCACATCTATTCAACGTTTTTGAAGAAGTCTCAGTCTCGACTATGCCATCCGAAGAAGCGAATATCTGCAAACTGCTACGAATGCTTGTGTTTTTCGTGCCAATTACTGTGCGCAGTGAGTGCTTGCAAACACACTCTCTCCGCCAACAAACTAAATTCTCCGCTTTTAGAAAAGGTTCCATTGTGTTTTTAGAGCCCCACAGAGGAGCTGTGTCAGAGTGCTGGTGTTCTGTTTAACTAAGTGCCCAGAGAGAGAGAGAGAGAGGAGGAGGAGGAGGGAGAGGGAGAGAGGGGAGGGAGGGGAGGGTAGAGGGAGAGGGAGGGAGGAGAGGGAGGGGAGAGGGAGAGGGAGGGGAGGGGAGAGGGAGCGGGAGAGGGGGAGGGAGAGGGGGAGAGGGAGAGGAGGGAGGAGGGAGGGAGAGGGAGAGGGGAGAGGGAGAGAGGGAGAGGGAGGGGAGAGGGAGAGGGAGAGGGAGGGAGAGGGAGAGGGAGAGGGAGAGGGAGAGGGAGGGGAGGGAGAGGGGAGGGAGGGGAGAGGGAGGGGAGGGAGAGGGAGAGGGAGGGGAGAGGGAGAGGGAGAGGGAGAGGGAGAGGGAGAGGGGAGGAGAGAACAGTCTGACTTGGACACAGACTCTCCCTCCAGGCTCGTCTACCCTCAGCTAAAACTCTCTCCCCATCTGAGAGCGAAACACCCTCGCTTCACTGCCAAGACACGCAAACCATCACCAGTGTTTCCCCTACCATTATATTGCCCCTGGAAGGTCAAGTTTGTTTTGTAAAAACTATTAAAAATGAATAACCTCATACAGTGCCAGATCACCAAAAAAGACATTTAAGGTTATAAACCTTTCTATAAAACAGGTCTATAGCTTGCTCTTCTATTCAGCAAACTAAATGGCCTTATGTTATTTATCTTATTTACACAACGGCATGTCATCAAAGCTGTAAACCTCAGGGGAAAACACTACACTGCCAAGACTTGCAAACCATCACCCACAGAGAAACATTCTCATGGTGTTTAATAGGGTCAGGAGAGACGGCCATAAAGACGATTCGAGGGACCATCTATCTTACCGATCTCTCAGGAACGCCACCTCCTTCTTCATAGTACAGATTACTGTATAAAAAAGGTCAATGGTGAACCTGGTGATTGATCGGTTAACTGATTGAGAAGCTGATCAATTGATCGAGCTGGGGCGTCCGAAGGGCTGACTAATTGATTTGTAGCCGGAACCATCCAACAGAGAAGGTGGCCTGAGTTTGGTACCCAAGGAAAAGGTTGCTAGGCGCTAGGGCAAGACACAAACCCCCCCCCACAAAAAAAACACAGGACAAAATATCTGCATCCTGAGCTTGTTTTGTTGTCTTATTGTTGGAATGGAAGGACGATGGAGGGGCTGAAGGTGTTCGCAGGCAGCAAGGTGCAGATGAGAGTGACTAGTAGAGGAGGTATTGATCTCTGGGGGGGAGGGGGGAGGGGGGGGAGGGGGGGTGCTAATGTCCCACGGTGATGGACGACGGGGAGTTTAATTGTCCATTCAGAAATACCACACACACACACACACCCTCACCACACACACACACACTCACCCCACGCACGCACACACACACACACGCACCACCCTTGCAAAGTGATGACCATATAGGTGGCTTGTGGGATTAGCTATAATTCTTCAGCTCAGGTTGACAACTTAAAGTGGGGCATTAATCACATAATAGGATGTCTCCTAAAAGTAAAAAGATCAGCCTATTTTCATGTATTATTATTACGCTTGCTGTAAGTAAGGCAAACTTTGGAAGTCGCATACATCATCATCATCATCATGATCGACCACCTAACTTGTCCCTCGGTTCTTGCACTACATAAACATGAACGGTGTCAGCATCTTATTCCAAATGCATTGCGTTACACAGTTTATGAAGATGGGGTGTGGTTTGGGGAATGCCTCTAACGGTAGCTAACTAGCTAGCCAAAGTCACAAACCAACCTGCGCGCAATTACCTAGCTACAATACAAGTCTCAGTAGCGAGTTATCTTCCCAGAGATAGTTAGCTGAAACTCTAAAAATACAACTGCAGAAACAATAGACACAGTTCAGGGTGATCGTGTAAGCTAACTATGTTTCCAGGCTGGGATATCGTCAGTTTTAGCGAAAAGTACCGCTAACCAGAACGAAGGGGAACCCACTTCCGCTTTAGAGACAGCTCGCGGAAGTGGACTCCCCTTAGTCCTGGTTAGCTCTAGCGATCCAACAAAGAGTAGCAGTAGTTAGATGTAGTAGTTACTCACCCGTCCGGAGCCCAGATCTGGATCTAGGAGCAAAACAATGCCCAGCCGGCACTACAGGTGAACAAAACGGTCCATTATGCCTGCTAACACGAGCGCTACTGTAGCTACTAGCTAGCTATCCAGTCCTCCAAAGCACCGGAAGTGTCAGCTACTGTTTCTACGTTCAAGTAGCATGGCGGGACTGAACGAATAATAGCAATAAACAATACACCACGGGAGTTAGTCATCAAACTATGATTATGTGTACTGGAGAGCAATCTATGCCATCTTATATCTGAACATTGGAGTGGATAGACGACCTTATTACAGTCTATAGACTCGAGGTTACCGACCATAACAAAACGCGAGCGCCAAAACTTTCTTCTCGTCTAGGTGTGATTGAACACACCTGTCATGCTAGACAACAGGAAATGAGTCAAACCGTATTTCCGGGAAACTTTTCCAGCGAAGTTTTCCAAAAATTAATATCAACTTTATTGTGTTTTTGGGGGGGCACACTTTCCTTTAGCAGATGCTGTCAATGTGAGAATTGACATGGGCTACACCCCATACAAATGAGTCTTTCTGAAAATGTATTATTAATTATGGACATTTGATATTAATTCAAACAATAGGTTTTGGAGCAACTGTAATTAAACAAACTGCTCCCGCTTCAGCGTCCGCAAGCACACTTTACAATTTCACCACAGACATGTTACCCTCTCTAGTTTTGAATCGAGTCCTCTAAATTTGGTAAGAGCCCCTCTGCTTGGCATTGATGTGTTCAAACCAGCTGCTCAACACTAATCTGAGTGTGTGTTCCAGGCTGGTGGTCGCGTGTGGGATTGATGTGGTTTGAAGATCCCTCCGCACCAAATCTGCTCACAGCTGCAGCACTCCGACGGGTGGTATCCACCCGCCAATATTCGCCTGACGAAGATTTGTCTCCATTAGTTTCTAATAAGTTTCGGAATCGCGTACGGCATGCTTGGAGACTGGTGGAGGGTGAGAATGGTGCAGAAAATAAATATAGCCTTTTCTTTCCTGTGATTTAGATTAATCGTTCCTTCTGGTCTCTGTGCAGCAGAGCGCAGGCCTCAACCCTACTTGCCTTGTCGATCAGAGATCCAGTCTTATGAAGACTATCAATACGTGTTCATAGACTATCAATACGTGTTCAAAAATCATTCTTGTGCTGCCCAGGGGCAAATCTAGGTTCCCACTTTTGGGGGGGGCTAAGCCCCTAGATAAAACCTATTATTTTTCCTGTGACCCAGCAAAATTAGGGGGGGGATTAGAGAAATTTTGGAAAATATCCTTTTAAATAGTGTCCTCTAGTGGGTTTTAGAAAGAGAAATTAACAAATTTAGATTTAGATTTTGTATTTATTGGGGGGTCTAATGAAACATGTGGGGCTCCAGCCCCCCCAAAATAGGGCTAGATACACCCATGGTTCTGCCCAACATGTAGGCCTACACAGAGCAACAGAACCACACAAGCAAAAACAGGTACGGTTAATACTTTTAGGCATATACACGCACAAACATACTAGATCATTATTAAACACATTTATACTAAACATTAAACATTGTTATACTATTAAACATACTATACACACTCACTCACACACAGACTAGTACTGCCACCATACAGACTCACTTAATGATAAATGTAATAAAGCCAAGGCTTGTTAAATAATAGATACATCTCTCCTGCCCTGAGTATAAATATATACATATTACAGAGTTAATAATTAATGCTTCATTTCACACACTCGCAAGAGTCCGCCTATCCCTCGAGTGGACCCTATTCAAATAAAAATGGCCTTGGACAGCGAGAATACACACCCCAGCACGGTTTTAAAAATATATATGACCAAAAAAAATCATATGGTTTTTATTAATGAAACAAGGTTTAAAAAGGCTACGAGGCTGTGTGATTCTTCACCTTTTGCCTGACCCCCCCCCACACCCCCCCAGCCCCCCAGCCCACCTCCGACAGCCCGTCACCGTACATTACAGCACAGGTATCGTAGGGCATTCCAAACAAGTACACTGTAGAGCCCAGAGATAGATTAAAGCCTTCTTCGAACTCGATGAGATCAGACTCCTGCACGGTGCAGAAGGCAGAACAAGGGGTTAAAGAGTTCCTTTACAGACGGACATCGATACATCCGGGTGACACTCCCCACCTTTCTTGGATAAGCTGCGACACCTTTCAAGGAACCTAATCAGATGAGAAGGGCGAGGAACGGCATCTGCATTAAGACAAACATAGCCCCGTAAGCACTTCTAGCAATGACTGATTTACTCAGTATGCCCAGGGTTAAGCTTGGATGAAGAGGATGCAGGAGTGTCGTTAGACCCTTGTTACTGGGGCACGTGCCCTCTGTAGCCTAGTACTGCAAGCGTGTAGAAGAAGAAAAAAGGGATGTGAATTTGGGCCTGTGCCCCAGTAGGGCTTTATGGCCCCAGAGCGGATGGTTACGGTGAGGTAAAGTGGATGCTAACTAGTTAAAGTGTTTACATTTACATTTAGTAATTAGTAGACACTCTCATCCAGAGCGACTTACAGTAAGTACAGGGACATTTTCCCAGAGGCAAGTAGGGTGATGTGCCTTGCCCAAGGACACAACGTCATTTGGCACGGTCGGGGAATCGAACCAACAACCTTCTGATTTATAGCCCGACTCCCTCACCGCTCAGCCATCTGACCACCCTGTTTGTGCACTGACTGGCGTGGCGTTAGCAGTGGCTATCGAAGGTGGTTTATTCTTACACGAAGGACGACGGTATCAGTTCTGTTATGTCTCCAGCCGCAGTATCGCTGCAACCTTGGCTGGCGTGGGGCCAGGACTAGCGGGATCAGCGGCCCAGTCTACTTCCTGGATCCTTCGCTATACGCCCGAGTCAGTTCCCAGACCTTCTCGCTGGAGGTAAATATTCAGTAAATCGGTCCTGTGTGCCACTGTGAGAGGAATGCTCAAGTCAAGCCAAGCATGACGGCAAACCCATTAACAAAGAATGTTCTTCTGGGTTCTGCGTTGCGAGGGCCGTTCACATGAAGGACGAGCGCAGACGGCCTCGGGCTTGAGTCCGGGCCAGTACTTTCGGACGGAACTTTGGACGTGTTTCTATCCGGTTCGTATTTACATTACGCTGTTGTGACTACATATTTCACATGAACTCCCCACTGGCCTCCAACTTTAACAACATTCCTGCTGAGCCATGCAAATCCGGGGCCGTCAGCTGCCGCGTTGCCAGGGCGAGGTCTCGGAAGATGACACCCACACACACACACACACACACACACACACACACTCACGCCTTACTGCCTCCACACTGGTATCATTGAGACACAGCCTCCTTCTTTGTGAACTGTGTGTGTGTGTGTGTAAGGGGGGGGATATGGCACACTCACACCCAGAGATGAGCTCAGATAGCTGGGTTTGACCTTCAGCTGGGTCCCTGGATCCTGCCTCTGCATCAACTGAGCAGATTCACTGAGTGAGGATCTACTGATGATCTGACTGTGCTGCCCTGTAGTCTGCTGTGCTGGTGTCCTGGACTGGACTACTAGTATAGACCTACTGTGCTGTGGACTAGTATACAGCTGGTTTAAAGCTAGTTTACAGCTAGTTTACAGCTGGTTTACAGCTGATTTACAGCTGATTTACAGCTGATTTACAGCTAGTTTACAGCTAGTGTACTGGCTGCACGGAGATGAACCCATCTTCAGGCGTGGTCTGGGAATGGCTCATTGTTGAGAGAAAGGAGATCGACGGCGATGCTCTGAATACTCTGGATGCTGTCATACTACAGGTTGTGTTATTGTTCACAAAGCAGCGTTAGTTCTGCACGTCAGAAGAGTTGTATACTGTGTTGAAACGGACTGGCAGGCTGGGGAAAAGGAAGAGTGACGGAGTGATCATAGATGAGTGTGTATGCGCGAGAGACAAAGAAAACGAGAGATTTTTTTGGGGGGGTGGGTGGGGGGAGACAAACACAAAGAGATTTATAGAAAGACATAAACACAATTAAACATATTCAGATAGATACTCTAGAAAAACCGAAAGAGAGAGAGAGGTTGTTATCGACGACAGGCGCTAAGGTAGGAATGCAGAGAGAAAGAAGCAAAGTGAGAGAAAGGACAGAGAGGAGGAGAAGAGGATAGGGACAGCGCACCAACACCAGAGAGAACCACTAAAAGCTCCTGTTGATCAAAGTCTGTCTCTCTTTCCTCTCAAAGCCTTTCTCTTATCTTCTTTCTGACAGTATCACCAAACTCCCACTAGCGCGAGTGGAGAAGTGCATCAAATATTCTGTATAATCTGTCAGCAAAGAGCGAAACTTTTCATAAACTGACATCTAACCGCACATTTCTGACAGGCTAAAAAGTAAGCCGCCCTCCGTGGTCATTAAATACCCACAGCCAATACACGAAGCTCCCTCTCTCCCCTCTCATCTCCCTCTCTCTCTCTCTATCTGCTCTCCCACCCCTCCCTCTCCCTCTCTCTCCTCTATCTCTCTCTCTCTCTCCCTCTCTCTCTCTCTCTTTCTCCCCCGCTCAGAGTAGATTTCAGTGTGATGTAACACCCGAGACTGAATCTAGGACACCCACTCTCAACACTCTCAATATCTGATTGGAGTTCAAAGGTATCGGCCCGGCTCTTCAAAACACGTGGACTAATTGATGAAACACATCGAGTCACAATGTTTAGAGACATGAAGCTTAATTTATTTAAATATAAATCAATTTATTGAAGCAATCGGCAAGTGTGTGGGTTCCGTCATATTAATCAGATTCCATATTTACCGTCACACCATAGGGTGTTGCGCAATATTCACGCATGATCAATTCATTAGCCATGAAATGAGGGCATCCAGTGAATTCAATATGTATTAAGTACAGTGGAGGACTTAACATAGCATGTTAATGAGACTAAACTTGAGCAAGTCATCTCTTGCATCAGGGGAACCGTTCTTTTAAACACGCATTCAACTGAAGTGAGATCTTAAGTTCCGATGACAGAAAACGTCAGCATGAATTGACATGCTGTTTACTCACTACTGGTGTTTATAGCCCTAAAACGTCATATTTTCTACCGTAGAGTTGTAGAAGGAATAAGATATAAAAGATTAGTTATTCTCAGTCTATGGGTAAAGTTGTAGAAGGAATAACATATAAAAGATGAGTTATTCTCAGTCTATGGGTAATGTCGTGAGAGTTAGGCCTCCCCTTTAAGGTGCAAGTCATCTTATGTCCACTAGGGGAGGTAGCGGAGATTAGACCTTTTGTTTGACCAAGACCAGTTTAATAGTTGAGAAGAGATCGAGATACGCGTGAAACTCGAGGTTTTATGGTCATGTCTTTCGACACAAATTCTGAACCTAAATATTTTTCTAGACCTTGACCCACTTCGATAGAAACTGCACGAAAAGTGAATTGAATTGTTTCAAATAGATAATTACTTCTAAAATAAACGATAACGTCTGTGCAGAGTAACCACTCGGGGGATTCATTTAGGTTTATTCATATTTTCATTTTCTAAAATTAACGAATTCAACCAGATTGTTAATGTCAACTAATTAACAACATGTAAATTGGAATACAGAAATAGCGCAAATCAGACTATTGGCAATAAAATAAACATTCATCATTTTGTAGATTTTATGATAAATCCATCTTTCATTAAAATATGTGCAATTTATTTACCAATGTAACAGTGCCCCCCCATGGCCTAATTGGGTAATTTTAATTGAAATCAACCCTGTCTCTATTGTAATTTATTTGTTGTCAAGCCACTTAAACGCCACTATATGATGAGATCTAAAGCGCATTAATTAATCAAGTTACTCACCGCTATGTATATTCAACATAGAAGCGTGGATAAAGAGATGATGCGTGTTAAAAAATAAATTAAAACGAGCACCCCCCCCCCACACACACCACACATACACTCAAATTAGACAAAAATACATTCTACATAATTAAATCTAAACCAAATCAAAACACCCTTAACTGTGAGTGGTTCCGCAAGTTACTAATATAGATATACAAATTCTAGTGCAAGTGATGAAAGCTGGGCATTCAGTTGCCCCATGGAAAGACCCCACTACACACACACACAGTGTATTTTTCGAGGCGGGAGGCTGCCCAATCAGTGACCCCCTAGGAAGCGTAGAACCCCCCGAGTGTGTCGACTCCCTCTGTTCTAACTTCTCTGTTGGACGCAGGAACAACGTGGGCATGTAGCTGGAGAAAACAAGGCAGGAAAAAAAAAGCCCAAATCAAAAGAAAGCTATTCTTGTGAGGATGATAAAAAAGACAGCGAAGAAGAAGAACACAGGTAGGCAACAGAAAACAAGTGTTTTAAGGAAGCAGGAAAGAGTTGAGGAGGGAGGAAGAGAGAGAGACAGAGAGAGAGAGAGAGAGAGAGAGAGAGAGAGAGAGAGACAGAGAGAGAGAGAGAGTAGAGGAGAGAGAGAGAGGAGAGAGAGAGAGAGAGAGGACAGAGGAGAGAGATATAGCGAGAGAGAGATTCTGCTACTCTTCTCTCTCTCTCTCTCTCTCCCATCCTCTCTCTCGCCTCTCTCTCTCTCTCTCCTCTCTCTCCTCTCTCTGCTCTCTCAGCTACTCTCCTCTCGCGTCTCTCTACTCTCTCTTCGCGCTTCTCTCTGACTCCTCTGTCTCTCTCTATGCTTACGCTTCTGCTCTCGCTCGAGAGGGAGAGAGGTATATGTTAACTGCCCGTGTGTGTCTCTGATGTAAGTGTATGAACATAATATATAGGCCATGATTGATGAATATTTCTGTAATTCTACATCTACCCAATGCTTTGGCAATATGAACAATTGTTGTTTTCATGCCAATAAGCCCTTTGAATTGAATTGATTGAATTGAGAGATACACACGAGAGAGAGACCAGAGAGAGAGAGAGAGAGAGAGAGAGACGGAGAACTTTCCCTCCCTGTGGAGTTTTGAACTATGCCTTCATTACTGTACAAGAAGCTAGAGCGAGAATGGGATTTGGAGTCCACACCAGCTCTTGTTGAATTATTGATCAGTTCACTCAGCTCAGGACCCACACACACACACACACACACATACACACTCTGCTGTCTCAAGGCCGTCTCGGTTTCCCTCAGCCAGAGTAAGAGTAAACACAGAACTCTGCTCTTGAATCGTGTGCGTGTGTGTGTGTGTCTGTGTCTGTGTGTGTGTCTGTGTGTGTGTGTCTCTCTGTGTGTGTATGTGTCTGTCTCTGTGTGTGTCTGTCTGTCTGTCTGTGTGTGTGTGTGTGTGTCTGTGTGTGTGTGTGTGTGTCTGTCTGTGTGTGTGTGTGTGTGTACTAGGCGAGCAGAGCAGAGCAGAGCAAAGCAGAGCTCCCCGTCTGTATATGTGTGTGTGTATCTGTGTGTGTGTGTGTGTGTGTGTGTACTAGCAGAGCAGAGCTCCCCGTCTGTGTGTGTGTGTGTGTCTCTGTGTGTGTGTGTGTGTGTACTAGCAGAGCAGAGCAGAGCAGAGCTCCCCGTCTGTATATGTTGTGGTCTGCCAGCCCGGGTCTGGTGTCTCCTGGGCTCTCTGTGATGATAGAGCTGTCAGACGCATCAAAACACCAGCGAGCGAGAGAGGAAGGAGAGACACTCCACAAGGAGAGAGGGGGGGGGAGTGGGGAGTCAGGGAGCGAGAGGGAAGGAAGAAAGGCAGGCAGAGAGAGAGAGAGAGAGAGAGAGGAGAGAGAGAGAGGGAGAGAGAGAGAGGGCAGAGGAGAGAGAGAGCA
Source organism: Mallotus villosus (assembly GCA_903064625.1). Lineage (NCBI taxonomy): Eukaryota > Metazoa > Chordata > Actinopteri > Osmeriformes > Salangidae > Mallotus > Mallotus villosus. The sequence continues at coordinate 13,873 of CAEFZP010004325.1, read as the reverse complement.
GAGTGCAGGGTGAGAGAGAGAGAGAGAGAGAGAGGCAGAGAGAGAGAGCAGAAAGAGAGAGAAAACATGACATACATTGAAAGGAGAGGCTAATGAGGAGAGAGAAAAGAGAGCGGAAAAGACAAAGAGCAAAAAAAGTCCAAGTGGTGAAAGCAAGCAGGGAGGCGTGCAGTGTGGGGAAGGTGTGTGTGTGTGTGGGGAGGTGTGGGTGTGTGTGGGGAAGGTGTGTGTGTGTGGGGGGAAGGTGTGGGTGTGTGTGGGGAAGGTGTGTGTGTGTGTGGGGGGAAGGTGTGTGTGTGTGTGGGGAAGGTGTGTGGGTGTGGGGAAGGGTGGTGGTGGGGAAGGTGTGGTGTGTGTGTGGGGAAGGTGGTGTGTGTGGGGTGAGGGGGGTGTGGTGTGGTGTGTGTGAGGGGAAGGGTGTGTGTGTGTGTGGGGAAGGTGTGTGTGTGTGTGGGGAAGGTGTGTGTGTGTGTGTAGGGGAGGGTGATGTGTGTGTGTGAGCCAGGTGGGTAGTTGAGAGGGAAGTTGAGGAAGGTGTGTGGTGTGTGAGGGGAAGGTGTGTGGGTGTGTGAGGAAGGTGTGTGTGTGTGTGTGTGTGTGTGTGTGGGGAAGGTGTGTGTGTGGTGGGGAAGGTGTGTGTGTGTGTGGTGTGAGGAAGGCGTGTGTGTGTGAGGGAAGGGTGTGTGTGTGAGGGAAGGTGTGTGTGTGTGTGAGGGGGTGGTGTGTGGGGAAGGTGTGTGTGAGGGGAAGTGTGTGTGTGTGTGTGTGAGGGGAAGGGTGTGTGTGAGGGAGGGTGGTGTGTGGGAGGAAGGTGTGTGTGTGAGGGGAGGTGTGGGTGGGAGGAAGGGTGTGTGTGGTGAGGAAGGGTGTGTGGGTGTGTGTGTGAGGGAAGGTGGGTGTGTGTGTGAGGAGGGAAGGGTGTGTGTGTGTGAGAGGAAGGTGTGTGTGTGTGGGAGGGGAAGGTGTGGTGTGGTGTGTGTGTGAGAGGAAGGTGTGTGTGTGTGTGTGTGAGAGGAAGGTGTGTGTGTGTGTGAGGAAGGTGTGTGTGTGTGAGGAGGTGTGTGTGTGTGGGGTGTGAGGGGAAGGTGTGTGTGTGTGAGGGAGGGAGGTGTGTGTGAGAGGAAGGTGTGTGTGTGGGAGGGTGTGTGGAGGAAGGTGTGTGTGTGTGAGAGAATTGTCTGAACAGCAGCAGGGAAACAGGAGAGTTGTGAGTCAGACAAAGGAGAGAGGGGAGGCGGAGCTCCTCTACAGGTGTAATGAGGCACAGCGAGCTGGACAATCAGTAGTCAGCATAGGCTTCCCTCTGTGTGTGTGTGTGTGGTGTGCTTCCCTCTGTGTGTGTGTGTGTTCTCCCCCAGGGCAGTATACTACTGAGTACACAGTGAGGACGGGATCCTTTATCTTGGATGACGTACTAATCAATCACCCAGACAGTGATGGAGGCCCAGGGTACCCCAAACCCCTCGCCTGCTACACACACACACACACACGCACGCACACACACACACACACACACACACACACACACACACACACACACACACACACACACACACCCATCTGTGGTACTTAACCCCTTACTTTCTCTCCTCGCAAGCCCTCGCCCCTCGATGCTGCCCCCCTCCCCCTGCCCCCCCCCAACACACACACACACACACACACAGGTATGGAAACAGGTAGTAAGGACCCAAACATCCCCAATTCTCTCCCCCAAACACGATCCTTTGTCGAACCCCGGGCCACCGCCTGCAGGGAACCCTCAACACCATCTCTTCACATAACCAAACATCCCGACAATCCATCTCTCTAACTCGCCACCAAAAGCTGCCATTTCATGCACTATTAGTCTCTGTGGTGTCGTTGCCTTGCAGTGTGTGTGTGAGAGGCTGGGCGCACGGTGGCCATACATACATCAGGCTGAAGAGGCCTCATTAAGTACCTGGCACCTGATACCTTCAGAGAGCAATTAGGAGGGATGAGAAGAATGAGGTGTCATCTTTTCTCTGCCACGCTTCAGCCAATCACACGGTCGCTTTAATTAGTACTTTTACTCATTAGCGGGGGGGGGCAGGAAGTACACGAGGAGCCCTATGTTTCCCCGGCCTCGTTCCCTGGCCTCGTGACGTTGCCGTGGTAATGAATAGACGAGGGATGTGAGGGGAGAGATCATCAAGCAGTTTGTTTATTTGAATGTTGACGCTGTGAATCACGTTCCTGTCGACTCGACGTGAACACGTGTGGCAGGCAGAGGAGATGCGACAACACAACTTCCACAACAAAGAACAGTTTATCGACCTGGGAGTATCTCCCCTCCCTCCCTCCCCCCCCTCAGCCCCCCCCCCGGCCCCCCTCCTGGGTTGTCAGTTGTCAGGGAGTGTGTTTCTCTGGGAGCAGCTCTAATGCGAGCGTGGAGGCCCTGCCTGCCTGCCGCCCCGACTGGAATGAATTTGCCCGGTCATGTAGAGAGTCGTATCACAGCGAGGCGAAGCAATTCATCACCCGCGCCGCCTGCCTGTCAACTCTCCCTCCCCTAGCGTGTGTGTGTGTGTGAGTGTGTGTGTGAGTGTGTGTGTAGTGTGTGTGTCGTGTGTGTGTGTGTGTGTGTGTGTGTGTGTGTGGTGTGTGTGTGTGTGTGTGTGTGGTGTGTGTGTGTGTGTGTGTGAGTGTGTGTGTACGTGTGTGTGTCGTGTGTGTGTGTGTCGTGTGTGTGTGGGAGTATGTGTGTCGTGTGTGTGGTGTGTGTGTGTGTGTCATGTGTGTGTACGTGTGTGTGTCGTGTGTGTGTGGGAGTAGGGGGGGCTGCTGTCACTGTGTACCTCACCACCATCTCTGGGTGGAACACCATCCCCAGGGGGTTCCTGTTGGAGAACGTGGTGTTTCCAGACACCTCCACTCTGACAGGTCCCTGTGGGTGGATGAAGGGAGGAGGGGACGGGGGACGGGCAGAGGGGACACAATTATCCAGAGCCGCGGATACCGTCCAATCAGGCGGCGCGACCTCCGACCTCCCCGCCCGTCTTGGTGCGGAGCGCCGCGGGCGTTCCCCGTCCGTCCGGCGGGAGACGGGGCTAATGGGGGCGGCGCTTTTAACACACCACAGAACAGGTCCTGAAGAGCAGGTGGGCGCCACGGGCCCAGAGAGACGAGCCACACGAGTCACAGAGCGCCGTCCGAGGTCCACGCTGCCCGGGAGGGAGTCAGGTGGCTGAGCGGTTAGGGAATCGGGCTAGTAATCAGAAGGTTGCCGGTTTGATTCCAGGCTATGCGAAATTACGTCGGGGTCCTTGGGCAAGGCACTTCACCCTACTTTCCTCGGGGGGGAATGTCCCTGTACTTACTGTAAGTCGCTCTGGATAAGAGCGTCTGCTAAACGACTACATGTAAATGTACCCTGACCCTGCCCCACTGATAAACCACTGAGTTTAAAGATCGTTTTTCTCTGGGAAAAGGGAGGAATGGTGGACTGTTGTTTAGTTCTGCAAGAACGGGTCGGTTTGATGGCAGTTTACGAGGTCTGAGGCTGTGAAACAAGCATTTTAAGTGCACAGTGGAGTGCTAGTCTGGTGAGTGAGCCACAGGCCGCAGTCGGGAGGCAGTTGGAGAAGTCCACGCCGTCATCAATCATTTTTTATCTTTTCGCGGAGGGCGTTAGACTCCATTTATCGCTGGTATGTTCGGGTACTTTATTCCCTTGGGCGTCTTTAAGTAGACATTGTGTAATGGACGGGCGTGGAGAGGAAATTGGGTGGGTCCAAACTGAGGCAGGTCCGAGTCTGCGGGCCCACTGAACACTGAGGTGATTGAAGAGCTGGACAGCAAATACAACTGTACTTACATTGACCACAAAACATTTGATTTCCTTACTTCAAAACGTCATCTTTAGAATAGTTTATCATTCTTTAAAGTAATAATACCGTGACGAGAAATGTTGCCTAGTTGCATTTCCATATGCCAAGACAGTATAAAACACATAATAAAGAGCAAGTACAGTAACAATGTACGTAAAAAAACCTTTATTATCGTTATAAGGTAGGATTAACAACAACATGCTTTAACCACAATAGAAAATAAAAAGATATTGCACAGGTTTTACTGGAGCCTTGTTACTATAACCCCTCTGGCTTTCAGTAGCCATCTGATCCTCCCTCGCCCCCCCCTCTCCTTCACACACCCTCTAGAGACAAACACTCGGCCTCTAGAGACAAACACTCACACTGTACACACACACACGATCAAGAAAACACAACCCTTTTTTTTGTTTTTGTTTCGTTAAAACACTGCCGTAGCCCAGCACTGGCCTCTCTCCACACACAGGGACTGTGGTGAGCTTCACACACTGAACACGCCAGGGGGGACAGGGTAAAACAACAGGACCTCCGTCACTGGAGATGAGATGGAGGGAGAGAGAGAGGGGAGAGAGAGGTGAGAGAGAGAGGGAGGGAGAGGTGAGAGAGAGGGAGGGAGAGGTGAGAGAGAGGGAGGGAGGGAGAGAGAGAGAGAGAGGAGAGGGAGAGAGAGAGAGAGGGAGGGAGAGAGGGAGGGAGGAGGGAGGGAGGGACAGAGGGAGAGGTGAGGAGGTGATGATAGGAGGAAGAGACAGGCTCTACAGGGTACATCTCTGTTGTGTGGTCACCGAGGGACATCCTCCAAAGCAGAGGTGATTTGCCTTGGCTGCTGCTTGGTGGTGTGTGTGTGTGTGTGTGTGTGGGTGTGGGTGTGTGTATAAACTGGGCTGCTGCTTGGTGGTGTGTGTGTGTGTGTGTGTGTGTATAACTGCTGGTACCAGGGGAGGAAAAACACACTATCCCCAAACTAAAGATTAACGACCTCACCAGGGAAACGTGACACTTAACTTCACTCTCTAGCAGATGGCCCCTACCATCACCACCACACAAGGGAGTGTGTGTACGTGTGTATAGGTGTGTGTGTGTGTGTGTGTTGTAAGTGTGAGTGTTTTCAGCCCGCGCTGATGGCTAGGCTGGCGCTGGAGGATGGCACTCGTATTGATTAGGGGAGCTAGCAGATGGCCATGCTGCTGTAGAACAACACCCAGAAGAGTTGGGAGATGGTTTGTGAAGGCAGTGATCCACTCACACACACACTGGAGACTGACTCGTGAGCAGGGGGTCGTCCCAGGCATCGGAACAGGAACTGGGGGGACGTTTGGAGACGTTGACATGGGGCTTGGGTGAGTAGAAAAGTCAGTCTGAATCACCATGGAAACACGGAATGGGTACAAGAGCCAGATACCCGCATCTCAAAGTCTCGCCGACACGAAGACACACAAAGAGGAGGACATTTCTGCCATCACATGACATCCCCTGGCCAATGAGGGGGCACGGCCCGGGTTTAGGGCTCTAGCGATTGGCTGTTGAGAACAGATAGAGCAAAGCGATTGGCCAGGCTGTCCCCCTGTGGTAGATGATTGTAGCAGCTTCTCTCCTCGGGTAGACTAGAGCTCGTGTCTCTGAATCACAAACACTCCACCTCTACAGTAGGAAGGAGGGTGGCTGGGCGAGAGAGGATGACACAGTGTACCTAGGTTCCCTCTCTCTCTCCTGTAACACACAACGCCCAGTAATATCCATAGTCAGTGGTTAGGGTTGTGAGAAAAACACAACAACGCAACATCAACGACGACACCGCTCGTTCGACGACGACGCGGCACTCCCTGACCCCACGCCAGGGAAAGCCGTCTGTAATTACCGTCGCCTGTAAGCCTTGATTGATACAAGCGTCGAGTCCAGTTGAGAAAGGAAATCAAAATTAATTGGTATATGCCAGCAACGAAACGACATGTAAACATGGTACAGGTAGTGCCACAGTCAGACTGGCCGTCGGGGGCTGTGAGGGGCAGCAGAAGCAGAGCTGGCTTACAGACTTACGTAGGGCTACCTGCCCCCTGCCCCCCCCCATCCCCCCCGCCCACCCCCCCCCCACCCCTGGTCACCCCCCCGAGCAGCTGACTGCGTTGTCTGTTAGACCTAGACTGGTGTAAACATAGCAGGCCCATGGCCACAGACACACTGACGGAAGGCACCCCAAAACTCATGAAGGAGAACCCTGGTTCCACGCCGCAGAACCCGCAGCCGCGCAGGGTTCTCCGTCAGCGGAACAACAAACGCTGGAACAGAACAGGAGGATCATAGTGGTCAGATCAGTCATTGGTCCGCGCCACCACCACCACGAATGCCTAAAAAAGCCAGGGATCTCATTGGCTCATCATTCGACAACACAGATAAAAGGTTTGTGCGAAACCCTGCCCCCTTGCACATGAGCTCACAAGCCCGACCAATAGGATTGTGGGACATGTGGGAGGGGCTTTAAACAGGGCCTACCCTAACAAACACCCACCACTGCAGGGTAGAACACAGACATGGAACTTTAAATATTCATATATACACAATGACGACTACACACGACGGAACACGCACACACAAACACTCTCGCACAACGCGTGTACAGGAAAGGAAGCTAATTCTGTTCACTTGACAGTATAAGAGGCAATCACAGAACACAGCAAGTTGGTCCAGATAGAACAAAAAACAGAAAAAAAAACTGAAATAAAATTTAACAATTTAAAAGAACAGCCAACCTTCGTTGGCTACTAAAAAAGGACGGGGGCTAGAAATAAAAGACTGTGGCCCGTAAGACCAGGAGACGGCAACAGGTCTGACTTGCTCTCTCGGCCTTGCCTGAATCGGAGGATCACTATTCAGGCAGGAGAGGAGTCTGGGTAATGGAGTTTTAGGGGCGGGGAGAGCAGCCCATGGGGTGTAGGTAAACCACATAAAATGTCCTCAGAAAGACACAGAACTATTTCCCAAACTATCCTTCACTCCCATCAAGCTGTCTGTGTCACTGTGTGTGTATAAGCAAGGTTCACTTCAACAGACTACGTCCACAATGCAAACCATCCGAAACATCTCCTACTGTAATATCTTCTATAAACAAAGCCTCGATGAGAGGGTTCGATATCTGGTGAAACTAGCATGCTGTGAAGTCCAGCTAGGCTAGGCTAGGCTAGGCTATCGTCCTAACCATCACAACACATGCTGAGAAGGAGCAGTCCAGCTAGGCTAGGCTAGGCTAGGCTATCGTCCTAACCATCACAACACATGCTGAGAAGGAGCAGTCCAGCTAGGCTAGGCTAGGCTAGGCTAGGCTATCGTCCTAACCATCACAACACATGCTGAGATGTACATTTAGCTTTGTCTAGCATACAACCACAGATAGCAGATGGGAAATGGGGATGGAGGACCGTGAAGCTAACGCTAATGCTAACTAACACGCTAACGGACTAGCATGCAAATCCTCACAAGCACGGTAACAGAGAACGGCCTTGGTTGGGGTCCAGTAGGCTGGAGGATACCCTCCCACAAGGTCATCGGCTCGCTAGGTGCTGAATGAGTGGGACGACAAAGATGCAGATAGTGACGTTAAGAGCATACTATGTATTTATATGATTGCTAAGCATACGCTACTCTTTATTGCTGAGATACATCCTTGTTCCAGTCCGGGCTGGGTCGACATGCAGGGAGGGAGAGGAGAGGGCTGGGTGGGGGTAGGGGGTGCAGTTTGAAGGGCACAACCTGATCTGTTGGCTTTGGGCACGTGAGTCCATGCTGTATTGGAATTAGGTATTATACTGTGGGTGTGTGTGTGTGAGTGGGTGTGTGGGGTGTGTGTGTGTGTGTGTGTGTGTGCTGGGATCAACATGCGAGCGGTGGACCAACGGCCTCAAGCTGTTTATTTCTAGCCCCCGTTTCTTTGAAGAGAGAAAAAGCCGACCTCACAAAAACTGAACAGGGAACCAAAACAGCAAAGAACAGGATAGGACACTGTCTGGGGCCCCTGGGGGTCCCTGAGGGCCCCCCGAACACAGGGCGCAGAACACCCCTCAACAGACACCAGCACTCTTCTCCTGTGTGACATCTCCTCCTCTCAGCAGCTCCGTGTTTGTGAACACTAAACATGCGGTTTGTGAATGTCAATCTCAAGCTAGCGGCCAGTCGGGCTTCTGTGGTGATGAGTGTTTATCTGAATTCGTTTCCGTTTTCCTTTTCTGCTGCTACGTTTTCTTGCTGCTTTTGTCCAGTGGAGAGGCGATTGTGGCGGGCGAGGCTTTCTGGGCCTCCGGCCTCTTATTAGAGGCGGGGCGGCGCTCGAAGGCTGTGGGACCGTCCCGGCCTCAGAGGGACAGGGGAGGAGGGGCAGGCGGTCTCCCTGCCCCCCCCAGAGGGACCCTGCCCCCCCACGGAGCCCTCTCGGGGCTGAGGGGGGGCGCCTTTGGGAATGGAGGATCTCCTCGGTGGGGGGGAGGGGGCCGAGTCTGCCTTCAGCCGGGTGGGAGAGTCTGTGGGGCGGAGAGGGGGCGGGGCCTGGGGGACTTTAAAGGGGAAGGAGGCGGGGCCAGCGAGGGGGGAGGGCGGGTGAGACCTGGGAGCCAGGGAGGAGGAGCTTGACGGGGGCCCAGGACGCTCTTGGTGACGAGCTGGGAGTCCGCCTGGACTGTTCCACTCTGGGGGGGCGGGGCTGGGGGCGGGGCTGGGGGCGGGACCGGAGGATGCGGCGGCGGCGGCAGCAGCGGCTGCTTGTCTCCGGTTGTCGGCCTCCTTCTTCTCCTTGGTGATGCCTGCGGAGGAGGAGGAGGGGGGTGTGGGCCTCGCGCTGGCTCTGGGGCTCTCCGCCCCCCGGGGGCTCCACCTGTCCTGGGGAGAGGCCGGCCTCGGGGCCTCCTTGGCCACGGAGATGAAGGCGCTGCCGGGCGTGGCGAAGGTGCTACTCGGGGGGGTCTGGGAGAGCTTGGGCCTGGGGAGCAGGTCGGCAGTCTTCCCCTCACGTCTTCCAGGGTCGTCTGAGCCGAGGTCTCTCCCTCCCAGGGAAGGGGCGCTCTGGGCGGGCTTGGGCTCGGGGAGTTTGTTGCCCCCCGTGGAGGTCAGGGTGGGCGTGGCCCTGCTGGGCTGGGGGCAGGAGGGGTGCGTGAGCGCGGTGGAGAGGGCGGGGGACGGGGAGAGGCAGAGGGAGGGCAGGGTGCCCCCGGGGCCCATGCGGGGGGCGGACGCCAGCAGCGGGGGGGCGAAGGCCGACCCCCGCCGTCCGTCCTGGCTGTCCTCGGAGCCCTCGTCCGTCTCGTCCTCGGACGAGTCCACCTCGTGGATGGCGTCCTGCTTCTGGAGAGACTCCCTGCGGTCCGCCCGGTCCTGCCTGATGGCAGACAGCTTGTCCTTCAGCTTGCTCTTCCCCGGAGCCAGGCCCAGGGACCCCGGCCACCGGAGCACCAGGGGCCCCCTCGCCCTCCTGACGGCCAGCTTGCGGCCGGAGGAGGAGGAGGGGTGTTTGTGGAGGCTGCCCTTCTCCACGGGGCCCCCCCCGCGGCCCCCCAGGACCAGGCCCTCGCCCGCACACTCCTGCAGGCTCTGGAGGCTGGGGTCCCTCTGCAGCATCTCCTTCTTGAACTCGGCGTGAGACACGTCCAGGCTGTGCTTGCGCCCCGGAGGCGCGGCGGGGAGCTTCTTGTCGCCCGCCGAGGACGACGGCGACGGCGAGGAGGACGAGGAGGAGAGGGACGAGGCCAGCTTCTCCGCCGACTGCACACGCTTGAGGAGGGGAGAGCGCGGAGGCTCCACACTCTTGGGACGGGAGATCTGTCTGGCCAGCGGGGGGGGAGGAGTGCAGCTTGACGGGAAGGACTGGGCGTGGCCCGGGAGGGGGGGAGGGCGAGCGCTGGGGGGAGGTGGACTGGGGGGTGGGGGAGGGCGTGCGGGCCAGGGGGGAGAGGGGGATGTTCCCGGCGGACTTGCGGCGAGGGGGACCGGTACTGACGCTGGAGCTTGGGGGCCAGGCCGTGGAGGGAGCTGGGCCGGATGTGGCCTGAGCTGGCCGGGGAGTTGGGGACGCTGGAGCTGGGGGAACTGCTCTGGGACGAGTTCCCTCCCACTGAGAACACACACACCACACACACAAACACACAGTTACATCTCTACACATCTGAACCGTTAGCTGTTCATCCATTATTTCAACTGTATACAGAGGAAACAAACATTGGTACAAAACAGTGTGTGTGGTGTGTGAGAGGGTGTGTGTGGTGTGGTGTGAGAGGGGTGTGTGGTGTGTGAGAGGGTGGTGTGTGTGTGTGAGAGGGTGGTGTGTGTGGGTGTGTGTGGTGTGTGTGTGTGTGGAGGGGTGATGGTGTGTGTGGTGCGAGGGTGTGTGTGGTGTGTGGTGTGTGTGTGGTGTGTGTGTGTGTGCGAGGGTGTGTGTGTGTGAGAGGGGTGTGTTGTGTGAGTGTGTGTGTGTGTGAGCGGGTGTGTGTGTGTGTGTGGAGAGGTGTGTGTGTGTGTGTGTGCGCGGGTGTGTGTGTGTGTGTGCGAGGGTGTGTGTGTGTGTGAGAGAGGGTGTGTGTGTGTGTGTGTGTGTGTGTGTGTACCTGAGTGTGCTGACTCGGGGGTGCAGCGGTAGCTCTGCGTGGGCGAGCGAGGGGACAGGTTGTGAGTGGGCGAGCCAGGCCCGCTCTCCCCCGAGGAGAGAGAGCGGTTGAGGGACGAGAGACTACGACTGGTGTGCAGCAGTGACGCTTGCTTGGTGATCTTCCTGAACAAGGAGTTCCTCTTCTTGCTGCTGCAACACACACACAAGCACACAGTTTGTGAGTTTATAATAATAACACATATGGACACAGAAGTGAAGCCGTGTGTGTGAACGTTATGATTAAGACTAGTATGGAAGCAAATCAGTGCCAATTTTAAAAAGCACCGAATACTTAATATTGAAATTTAAACAACACTGAATTCTCATCTGAATATATTTCAATGTAAAATAAAATTCAGGTTGGTCAAATTCAAGCCGAAAAAATTTGATCTAAAAAATGTTAACCATAAAAAATTGGACCCTATCAAATTCGACCCAAAAATGTCAACCTTAAAAAATGCAGATTTTTTACATCCGGGATATCAAGGACAGGTAGAGCAATCGAGCCTTAAAGCCAGGGCTTGAAATTAACTTTTTTCCTCAGTGTCCCACAACTGTCCCGAATTCTACTTTGTATTGTCCCGGATATAACCAACAGTGTCCCAATTTTTTTCGTTGTCGCCCCGCAGAGTTATATAATTTGATTATTTTTTGTCACTTACTCATCACACCATGGACTCTGGTCCACCATGTAAGTTTAAAATACTTATTCTTTATTAAACATATGAATTAGTCTGAGGGTGCCAGTGGCTTTGAAGAATGACACCCTAAACTCGTGACACTATCACAGATAGTGAATATCAACCTAAGGAGAAGTATGAACTCTGATCTGTTGCATTAAAGAATTCTATTTTTATTTTTCAATTTAATATTTGGATCTACTTGCCGATTAGGTAGACACAAAAACTACAACAACTGGAACATTACTCTCTCTTAAGTTCATAACACATTTTTCTCATACCACGTTGATTGGCAACTCGTCATTCTACAATTCTACAATTACCTTGCGACCCCCTTTCTACTCGGTACCCGATCTGACTGACGTTCTTGACCAAAATAAATAAATAAAAACATTGGCTCATGGACAAAAAAAAGTATGATTAGCTGCTAGCTTACGTTTTTGAAGCTAACGAATCTAGCTTAGTCCCTGACTGAACAAAGAAAATACAAAAATGACAGTACAAACTACACCTCTTAATCTAATCAACTGTATTTCACATGATTTTAGCAAACATCAAAATAACATTTCGGACGTTGTAGCTGCTATGCATAATTGTAAGGCACACTTCAGTTGCTAGCGTTAGCTATCGCTGAGCACTGCTAGCTAACACTGTCACAGGCAACGAACTTGGAGAAGACGATGAATGATGACTTGGGGTGTCGGGAGTCTGCAGTGTTGGAGCTTGCCTTATTTGCTTTAGGAGGCTGTTATTAAGCCGCCTCAGCATTTTGTTGTTCTCCTTGTCGATTATATGGTCTGTCTATTACATTACTTCTCTGTCTGCAGCAACTGACAGTAGAATGGATGACATAGAATGCATTCTATGATTTGCCCAATCGTGATTCGTGAGATGTCGCAAATGTAACTCGCCTTCCTAAAAGTAACGTCTATCTTTACTCATAATTAATGAATTTGCAAATAACGGCTGTTTGGAAGTAAGTTTACTTTTATTTATTTTTCACTGTCCCGGGATTGTCCCAGACAAAATACATTTGTGTCCCAGAAGGATTTTTTATCGTCCCCGGGGACATCGGGACACCGTTAATTTCGAGCCCTGCTTAAAGCAATCGAAACAAGTTGTATGGAGGCAAATCAGTGCCATAATGTTTTACATTTTAAAAGGCACATCGAATACTTAATTGAAAATTGAAGCCTAGAAAATTAGATCTTCAAAAATTCTACCCTAAAAAATTTGAGCCGAAAAAAATTGAGCCGAAAATGTTCCTGCTGAAAAGATTCGAGCCAATTTTTTTTACCCTACTTGTCTCAGTATATCCCTGTACTTACTGTAAGTCGCTCTGGATAAGAGCGTCTGCTAAATGACTGAATGTAAATCTAAAAGCCCAGCGCAGTCTTACCTCTCCTGCCCCTCCTTGGTTTTGGTCTTCTTGTTGCGGCGCGCCATCTTGGATTTGGAGCTGGTCTTGCGTGCGGGGCCCACCTTGATGGGACGTGTTCTCAAACGGCGTGGCGGAGATCGACACCTTGCCTCCACTCTGGGGAAGACGGGAGGAAGAAATAAGTGTGTGTGTAGATGTATAAGTTTGTGTGTGTGTGTGTGTAGATGTATAAGTGTGTGTGTGTAGATGTATAAGTGTATGTGTGCGTGTACCAGTTGAGAAACACTGTTCTAAAAGTGTATTGATTTTTTTTACTAGAAACGTTTTGGGGTTGTGTAAAAATCTAAATAATCAAGGTTGAAAAAATACTTTTGAAAAAGCTTTGGAAAGGTTGAAAAAATGTTTTACCACCAAAAAGTTGACATCGATGAGTACTTGATGAGACTCTACTGTACTCTGCACTTCAACTTTTACCAGAGTTTTCTCACACTCTCAAACATGATAATAAATCTGTCTGTGTGGTGTGTGTGTGTGTGGGTGTGTGTGTGGGGTGTTGTGTGTGTGTGTGTGTATTGAGTGTTGTGTGTTGTGTGTGTTGTGTGTGTGTGTGGGTGTGTGGTGTGTGTGTGTGGGTGGGTGTTGTGTGTGTGTGGGGGTGTGGGTGTGTGTGTGTGTGTGTGTGTGGGTTGTGTGTGGGGGTGGCGTTGTGTGGGTGTGTGTGTGTGTGTATATGAGTGTGTGTGTGTGTGTGTGTGTGTGTGTGTGGTGTGGGTGTGTGTGTGTGTGTGTGTGTGTGTGAGGGTGTCTGTGTGTGTGGGGGTGTGTGTGTGTGGTGTGTGGGTGTGGTGTGGGTGTGTGTTGGTGTGTGTGTGTGTGTGTGTGGGTGTGTGTGTGTGTGTGTGGTGTGTGTGTGTGGTGTGTGGGTGTGTGATGTGTGGGTGTGTGTGTGTGTGGTGTGTGTGTGTGTGTGTGGTGTGTGTGTGTGTGTGGGTGTTGTGGTGTGTGGGTGGGTGTGTGTTTGTGTGTGTGTGTGGTGGTGTGTGTGTGTGGGTTGTGTGTGTGTGTGTGTGTGTGGGTGTGTGGGCTGTGTGTGTGTTGTGTGTGTGTGGGGGGTTGTGTGTGGGTTTGTGTGGTGTGTGTGGGTGTGTGTGGTGTCTTGAGTGTGTGTGTGTGTGTGTGTGTGGTGTTGTTGTGTGTCTCTGAGTGTGTGTGTGTGTGGTGTACCTTGAGGATAGCTCCACCACCTCAGTGTGTAGCCAGTCCGTGGACCGCTTCTCCGTTGACGGGGTGATGAGGTCACCTTCTCTCAGCCCCGACTCATGGGCTGGACCCCCGTCCTCTA
>CAEFZP010004324.1:0-11890 GCA_903064625.1 Mallotus villosus | reverse complement strand
GAGAGAGAGAGGAAAGAGAGAGAGAGAGAGAGAGAGACTTGTTTCCATGTGGCGCCGATTACTTCTAATAGCTGTGACATCTCATTTTTAGCCCTGCTGTTGGTGTGCTGTGTGTGTGTATGTGTGTACGTGAGTGTCGAGAGAGTGGTGTGTGTGTGTTCGAGTGTGTGTTGTGTGCTGTTATAGTGACAGAGGCAGAGACTTCTGCCTGAGAATCAAAACATCTGAAGCGAATATAAAACAGCTTAGGGCGAGAGCTGAAGTCTAGGCCAGAGGGGCAGGCGCCTGAGTTGGGGCGAGGGGCGGAGCATGAGTCGAGGCCAGAGGGGCGGAGCCTGAGTCGCAGAGCCTGACGGGGTCAGCGCGAGCTGAGGGGTGGCGGGAGCCTGAGTCGTGGCAGAGGGGCGGAGCTCTGATCTGGGCCCTAGAGGGGCGGAGCCTGACGCGGACCTGATCTGGGGCCTGACTCAGTCGTTCCCGTCAGACCTCGGCACGAGGAGGTTCACCGAGAGGCTCCTCTGGATCCGACCCTCTGGCTCCGCCCCTCTGGCTCCGCCTCTGGCTCAGACCCTCATCTCTCACACTGCGACTAAAACCACGGGTGTCAGAGCCCGACGTCGTACCCAGAAGCCTTTCCCAAAGGCACACACATCCAGCTCTGTGTGGAGAGTGACTCAGTGGTCTATATAGATGGTGTTTCTTCTCTTTCCGACTCTTCTCTTGCATGATATGAGGGGATGTCTGATAGCACTCAGAGTTTAATCGTGAACTGGTTTCCATCGTTATTTAAGAGCTGTGCAGAACTACCCTGCTCACCGCATCTGACGCTCCTAGGATTTTTTTTCTCCTTCTTCTCCTTTTTTGTTTGTCAAACAGAAACTCTCAAAGAGAAAGGGTAAAGGGCATATATAAACACATAAGAATTTTAATCAGAGGCTTTAAAAAACAAAACCGTCTTTCCCCTCATTTGCCTTTGCCCTCCAGAGAAAGTTTGTTACACACCGTCTCTATGTCATCATGTCTTCATCCGTTTCTCTCTCCTCTCTCTCTCTCTCACGAGTCGCTTCTCCTCTCTGCTCTCTATCTCGCTAGCCCATCTCTCTACGGGTCTAGCTCTACAGTCTCTCTCGATCTCTCCCTCGCTCACTCTCTCGGGTCACCTCCACCCGTACCCCTCCACTGCTTGTTGACGCATTCATGCATGATGGTCAGAACATGATCACCAGATCGTTTTCTCTGTGTGTGGTCGATATGTGCTCTTTCATATTTGTGTATAACCACTTCTTTTCTAGAGCTTTTTCTGCGCCTATACAGTATCATCAAAGCAGTTGTTCATCTCTCTGGCTGCTTTCATCTCCTCACGCTCATTGGATCCTCGTCTATCGCATAAGGAATGTTTCTTTTATATGAAGTTCAGCGCAAGCTCTGATGTGGAAGCCAAACTATGACTACAAAACACCCATAATGAATCGTTTCAGAAAACACAGAAGTCTTTGTGTCTGAGAGAGAGAGACAAGAGAACAGGAAAAAGATAGATGGGGCGGCAGAGAGAGAGAGAGAGAGGGAGAGTCGAGAGGGGGCGGGAGGGGGGGGGAGAAAAGTTTGAATACTTTGGTGTTAACCTCATCGCTACAAAATAAACATGTTTCTGCGTTAGCCTGGAAAAGGGGGAGACCAGAAGAGAGGAGAGGAGAGGGGAAAGGTGAGGGGGGAGGTAATTTAGAGTGGTTTTTTTAATGAGGGGAGATCTCTGCAGGTAACTTCCTCTCTCCTCCTCCTCTCTCTCTTGACCTACTCCCTTCCCTCCCCACTGTGGGTAAGAGTATCCATCTGATGGAGTAAACAGCAGATAGCACAGTAGCACTGGGAGAACCTCTTGATGGGAAGGAATAGGCACGTATGTATACTGGTCGTCGTTTCGCTCGTCTTGGTGAGGCTGGGCTGGTCCTCCTGCCGGTGGTCACGACTCACCCGCTGAAACACGGCAGCAGACAACATCGTCATGTCAGCTCAGCATACAACACTCCATCTTGCTCTCTAGTCGGCTCGTCACGGCTCTCACGGCGCGCGTAGAGGCAGCGATGCGCGCGCGCAGCAGCGACAGCATCAAGAAAGACTCAATAAGATACGCACTAATAACTCACACCGCAATCGATCAAGAACAAAGAACGAACCCGCACAGAAAGTAAATAAATCCCTCTCCCTCCCTGACACTCACTCCCTCTCAGTCCATAGCCCTTCCCTATCATCTCTCCCGCTCGACCTCTCACCTCGCCTCTTCCTCTCCCTCCCTCCCTCCTCCACACACATCCCAGCAGGGCAGCATGATGGCTGTGGTTAGGTAGGTACAGGTATCCGTATCCTGAGCCCAGGTTGCTTCTTGGCTTCAGACTTTTACGACTCAACAGAATGGAGCTGTGAGAAACTACAAAGCAGCCAGACCAGAGTGGGAGGTGGGATGAGTGTGTGGTGTGTGGTATTGTGGGTGTGTATGTGTGGTGTGTGTGTATGTAGGTGTGTGTATGTGTGTATGAGTGTGTGCGCATCGTGTGCATATGAGCATGTGTGTGTGAGTGTGTGTGTGTGGTGGTGTGTGTGTGTGTGTGTGTGTGTGAGTGTGTGTGTGTGTGTGTATGTGTGTGTGTGTGTGTGTGTGTATGGTGTATGAGTGAGTGTGTGTGTGTGAGTGTGTGTGTGTGTGTGTGTGTGTGTGAGTGTGTGTGTGTAGTAATAAAGTGTATCCCGTGGCGAGGTGTGGTGTTAGGAGCTGCTAAAACAGCCCCATCTGATTCTGCAGCTGTATACCCACAGGAAACACATCATCACCACCAGCGCCCAAGGCTATTGGAGGAGATCTCCTTGCTCCCGCCCACGTCCTATCGCAGATCTGTTTTTGCTGTGAGGAGAAGACATGTGAGGCCACAGCTGTGAAGATGAGTTCCTCACACTCGTACCTGTACACCCACACACAATCACACACAATCACACACACCCACACACACAATCACACGCAATCACACGCAAGCACAACAATCACAGAAAGGTCTCTTTGTGGAGTCTTAAAACAGACTAGAGGTAGTACACACACACACACACCAGTTTTACGACTCTCATTTTGCCTGGCCAACGAGGTGTGCTATTAACAACATAACACTTGTAATGAATAAGAGCTCGCACACATATTCACACACTAACACAAACATGAAAAACACACACAGACATGGGCAGGACTCGTGCACATACACACAGTAATACTCATTTTGCCTGGCTGCTTTAACGCGCTGTAATGAGAGAGCAGGCTTAACAGGCCACTTTATTACCCAACACCTCAGAGACCTAAACACACACACACACGTACACGCAAGCACATACACACGGATACACACATGTGCACACCAGCACGTACACACCACACACACACCACACACACACTCCTTTTCCTCGTGTCAAAACAAAGGCATCAAAACCCTTTATGTGTAGATTGAAAGCCTGAGTTGTGTTTAAGGGCTCATAATTCCATATCCTGTTGGCTGAAGGAACTCAGGACCATCCAAGGTTCCATCTGGTTTGGCTTTACCCCTCCACCTTCCACCCCTCCACCTTCCACCCTCCACCACCACCCTCCCTCCAGCCTCCACCCTCCACTACAACCCACCACCAGAGACTCCACCCCTCCACCACCACCCTCCCTCCAGCCTCCACCTCCACTACAACCCACACCAGAGACTCCACCCCTCCCCACCACCCTCCCTCCAGCCTCCACCCTCCACTACAACCCACACCAGAGACTCCACACCTCCACCACCACCCTCCCGCCAGCCTCCACCCCAGGACCCCTCACCCTCCTAATCCCTCCCTCCCCACCCCCCATCCCTCCCCTCAGGCAGGCAGTGACTCCTCATCCCGGATGGGAAACAAAGGGAGAGAAAGGAGGAGGGGAGAGAGAGGGGGGGGAGAGAGAGAGCAGAAGTGTGTTGAAGGAGGGGAGAGAGAGAGAGGGAGAGAGAGAGAGAGAGCAGAAATGTGTTGAAGTACTGCTGCCATGCTGCCCCAGCAGTCTTGGTATGTTACCATGGACACGGGGGGATGAGTCACTTATGAACGAGTGAAAGAGATGGAGATAGAGAGAGTGTGTTCAGGAGAGAGAGAGAGAGAGAGAGCTTTCAGAGGGACAGATCCTTTCACGACTTTATACTTCAATTAAAGAGGCGTTTACCCCTAAACCATAACCTCAACCTTAAAAAGCATCACACCAATTTACAGTGTTTAAAATGGTCTATAATCACATAAAAAACTAAGCTTTAACACGTTTTGTGCCAGTCTTACAAAAATGACGGTTAAGGTAATGAATACTTGAATAGTATAACTACCCTTCTACAAACATCTGAGCTTAGAATCGAGTTCACTGTGTGTGTGTGTGTGTGTGTGTGTTTACGTGTACGTGTGTGTGTGTTCACTGTGTGTGTTGTTCAGAACCGTCCAGTGGCGGCTGAAACTGGCAGCAGCTTTAATGTCCAAATTAAAACAGCAGTAACACCCACAACAATTGGCAACAGATTTTCACTAAGGCACCCTAATGACAGCGTCACCCCCCCCCACACACACACACACACACTCACTTTTTACTACACACACACATATCAGCACGCACAAACTTCTCTTTATCTGGCACCCTTTTCTAGTTGATGTGTGTGATATGTGTGATACACACACACACACACACACACACACACACACACACACACACACACACACACACACACACAGAGGAGAGACCAGCCTCAGACACACACACACACACAAACACACACACACCATTAGCCAAGCCAAAGTGAGCTTTAGAGGCAACTCATCAATGAGCAGGTTGTAATTCATAACTGTGTTTTTGCCTTGCAGAGGTGTGTGTGTGTGTGTGTGTGTATGTATGTGTCTGTGTGTGCGTGTGTGTGTGTGTGTGTATGTGTGTGTGTGTGTGTATGTGTATGTGTGTATGTGTGTGTGTGTGTGTCAGAAAACATACGTCTGGTGTTCCAGTCTGTTTCCTCCTCATAAAACCAACACTTAGCACTTCATTCTCAAGCAGTTCTGACAATATTATGCAGGTTAGTTTCAGAGGGAGAAAAAGAACAGATATGAAAAAATAAAAGAAGGAAAGTTAAAAACCTGAAGCCTGCTCACTCAACTGGGAATATTATGAAAATTGCTTTAATGAGAAAAATAAACTCTCACTTTAATGAGGTGAGAGCAAGATAGAGAAGGGTAGACGACGGAGAGAGATGAGGACAGAGAGAGAGAGAGCGAGGGAGAGAAGGGTAGACGACGGAGAGAGATGAGGACAGAGAGAGAGAGCGAGGGAGAGAAGGGGTAGACGACGGAGAGAGATGAGGACAGAGAGAGAGAGGAGAGGAGGAGAGAAGGGTAGACGACGGAGAGAGATGAGGACAGAGAGAGAGAGCGAGGGAGAGAGACAGAGAGTATTTGGCGCGGTGTCGGGGAATATTTTACTGCCTCCATTAATGGCTGTCCTTAAAACCTTACAATTAAGTCCGAGCTCCAACACTGTATATCATGGGTTATTATTTACACACACACACATGCGCACACACACTTAAACGCTATAAAAGAGTTTTGGTCTAACACCTTTACTGTAAACAGAAGCTCTGACTGTGTTTACTGTAGGTCTCATCTTCAGCCATTTTATATTTTTTATAAAGGTGGCCAGACAGACTGGGTGCCAGAGATGGAAAGGTACACACATCCTTCACTCAAGTACAAGTACAGTTACTCATGTTTTAAAAGACTGGTCAAAGTTGAAGTTCTGACCACCGTTTTTTACTTTAGATAAAGTAAAGAAGTATGGGATCTAACAACAGTTTACAAAGCGTAATAACATAACAGTGTAACAACAGTGTAACAACAGTGTAACAACATAAAAACAGTGTACTAACAGTGTGATAACGACCCTGGTTTGAAAAAGTACAAAGTACAGATGTTTGTGTAAAAAATAAAATAAGGAGTGACCCGTAAAAGGTTGTCCGAAAAAATAAATAGTGAAGTAAAGTACTGATTCCATCTACTTAAGTACAGTAACAAAGTATTTGTACTTGGTTACTTCCAATCTCTGGTGTGGGTGTGTGTGCATGAGTGGTGTTGTTAGTGGGCAGAGTGGTGAGAAGGGAGATGTAGTTCTATTGCTGTTCATTCTATGGCTGTCAGTCATACCTGACTACAACCATGCCTTCTGTCCCTCTCAAGGAGTCTGGCACCTGGTTTCAAAACCCCCCACTTGACGAGCCCCCCCACTCCGCCCTCCCTCTCCCCACCCAACCTCCTTCCATCCCCCGTGCTCTCTCACCCCCCTCTCCCCACCCAACCTCCTTCCATCCCCCGTGCTCTCTCGCCCCCCTCTCCCCACCCAAACCTCCTTCCATCCCCCATGCTCTCTCGCCCCCTCTCCCCACCCAACCTCCTTCCATCCCCATGCTCTCTCGCCCCCCTCTCCCCACCCAACCTCCTTCCATCCCCCGTGCTCTCTCGCCCCCCTCTCCCCACCCAACCTCCTTCCATCCCCCGTGCTCTCTCGCCCCTCTCTCCCCACCCAACCTCCTTCCATCCCCCGTGCTCTCTCGCACCCCCTCTCCCCACCCAACCTCCTTCCATCCCCCGTGCTCTCTCGCCCCCCTCTCCCCACCCAACCTCCTTCCATCCCCGTGCTCTCTCGCCCCCCTCTCCCCACCCAACCTCCTTCCATCCCCCGTGCTCTCTCGCCCCCCTCTCCCCACCCAACCTCCTTCCATCCCCCGTGCTCTCTCGCCCCCCTCTCCCCACCCAACCTCCTTCCACCCCCCGTGCTCTCTCGCCCCCCCACCCCCTGCTCCCACCCCCAGGCTGAATATCCTGGTTATTAAATATAAATGCGCTGCACATTTCTGAGGCTCTGTGTGCGACACATCTGGCCTGGCCTGCAGGAAACGACTGGTTCACTTCACTCTTGTCATCACCTTCCAACACGTTTCTTTCACATTTCAATTTGGAGCGCAGCGCCAGTCCCATGCACGCGCACGCACACACACTCACACACACACACACTCACACACACACACTCGCACACACACACGGTCTGCATTAGCGACAGTGGGAGTGAGTGCTCTTAATGCAGTCTCTCCCGTCTCTGGCTCCACGCTATGAGGGGCTTTTTCATCCATCTCTTCTCCGTTTATCCCCCCTCTCTCTGGCTCCTCTCTCTCTGCGTCGCTCCCCCTCTGTCAGTGTGTTGTTGACAGCGGAAAGCCTCTAAGCCACCCGTGACACAAACTCACATTTCAGGCTTCTTCAGGATTCAGTGGGATTAGCAGTGAGTCGACCTGTGCCTCGGAGAGGCTCTGGGAGAGACTTGGAACACAGCTACTGCTTAGCTCCCCCCGGCCCTGTACACACTGCTGCCACACACACACACTCACTCACACACACACTCACACACACTCACACACACACACACTGCTGCCACACACACACACACACTGTTGCCACACACACACTCACCCACTCACACTCACACACACACACACTGCTGCCACACTCTCACACACACACACACTCACACACTCACACTCACACACACACACACACACACACTCACACTCACACTCACACTCACACTCACACTCACACACACACACTCACACACACACTCACACTCACACTCACACACTCACACACTCACTCACACACTCACACACACACTCACACTCACACTCACACACCACACTCACACACACACACACTCACACTCTCACACACACACATGATCAGGCTAACAGTTCTACATATCTCACCAGTTGAGCTCCAGTACTTAGAAGTGTTTTCAATGACAGGAGACACAGCTGATTCTTTGCACTCTCCTTAGGACTTCTGAACGTGCGACCGCACATCTCTGTCTGGGACATGAACCACAGGAGAGGCTGAGAGCCCGACTGTCACAACCGTAACACAACCGCTGGAGAACCACACAGAGCCCCGGAGAACCACACACAGACCACAGAAGAAGACAGGCAGCGACCGCCACGTTGACGGACGACACACTCAAGGACTCTCCAGCCACGGTGCTGACTGATGACACGTCAGAAGAAACCAGGGCGCTGAATGATGACACGCTCAGGACACCACAAGGAGAGGCTGTGGCTGAAGATGAAGACATCACCGAACGACAGATCTCTTCTCACCGTTTGACAAACAACCAACACACACACACGGCGTTCTGTAGGCCCAGCTGAGACGTCCACTATCAATCACGCACTTCTGGTCAGGCTGAATAAATGGAATAAGATTATCAAATACATTTAGTAAAAAAATGTGGAATTCCTAGGTTTTGTTTGTGTTTGCATAATTCTTTCTGTGTGATTCTGAATTGAAACCTAATAATATAAATGCCACTTTGGTTGCTGTCTTTTAGTTATCTGCTCCCCTGGGAGGAAGGGCTGAGAGAGACAGAGAGACATATAGAGAGAGAAAGAGAGAGTTAGGAAAGTTACAGCGAAGAATAGAGAACAACTAATTGAGGGAACCCCTGTAGTATCACTGACTCTCCACTGGAGGGCAGAGAAGGACAGCTACAGTCAACATCTAGAGACAACTGAACTGCACTGGAAAGAGGTAACCAGTAGATGTGACTAGCAATTAGAGGATCACACTGAGGGTGTATTAGTAACTGAGGAAGGTGAATGGTTGGGCATAGCGTAGGAAAAAGACCAGGATACTGTGGTCTAAGTAACCAGAGTCTGAATACTAAGCTAAACTCCACGAGGAACCTTCAATGTTTAATACTCGTGAACCTCACAGAAAGGGCTGTGTGTAGGTGAACTGGATCCCACTGATGTGTCGAAATGTGTCAATAAAGACCGTTTCCGGTTAAGCCTCCCACGGGCCTGGCCTGGGCCCTGCTCTCTCTCTGTCTCTGTCCCTGGCCTGGCCTGGGTCCTGCTCTCTCTCTGTCTCTGTCCCTGGCCTGGCCTGGGTCCTGCTCTCTCTGTCCCTGGTCTGGCCTGGGCCCTGCTCTCTCTCTGTCTCTGTCCCTGGCCTGGCCTGGGTCCTGCTCTCTCTGTCCCTGGCCTGGGTCCTGCTCTCTCTGTCCCTGGTCTGGCCTGGGTCCTGCTCTCTCTGTCCCTGGCCTGGCCTGGGCTCTGCTCTCTCTCTGTCTCTGTCCCTGGCCTGGCTGGGTCCTCCTCTCTCTGTCCCTGGTCTGGCCTGGGTCCTGCTCTCTCTCTGCCTCTGTCCCTGGCCTGGGTCCTGCTCTCTCTCTGTCCCTGGCCTGGCCTGGGCCCTGCTCTCTCTCTGTCCCTGGCCTGGCCTGGGTCCTGCTCTCTCTGTCCCTGTCGTTACCCGGGGTGTGTGAGGGAGTGGAGGCCCTGACTGTGTCTGCTGCGGTTTCGGCGAGTTATTTGGTGTTAAAATATGCCTTAATGGTTGCTGGGGATCCATTTATTACAGGCAGGAAGCAGAGGGGGTTTCTCTCTCTGTTAATTTGACCGCCCAAGCGCTTCGCCAAGTCCTATAGGCCAGCCAGCATTCCACAGCACCAACGCACCACACACACACACACACACACACACTCACACACGCTCTCTTCTGAACATATTGATGCTGCCTGTATGTGATACACACACACACACACTTTGTGGGACCTGGCATCATGACATGGCCTTCTCTGAACCATGGAAAACATACTGTAGCGGGGTGCCTAATTGATGACGCCGTTTCAACCACTCACGTCACTGTGGGAGGGGTCCCTGCGTACATAGGGTGCTCCGAATGAAGGGCAAGGAAGAGAGCGAGAAACACAGTAGACAGACAGACGGAGCCTGAAGGAGTTCATCCAGTTGGTGAAGCTAAAAAAACGAATCGTAACGACGCTTGCCTACCGACCGCAAGTGCTGGAGTCCGTGGTCCGGTGAAGACCTCCCGACGCGACACGGTGAACCACCCGGCAACCGGAAAGGTCGGATTGGCCACACAGGGATCCGAAGGATCGTCGATGTGCACGGAACCTGCCGTTCTGCCTTCAGGAGGACCAGGGCAGATCCGTGGCGTCCACCGTGTCCGTAAGCAGACTGGAGAACACCTTGCTCGTCTCGCAATGTAAAGCTGTGCGACTCTCAAGCCTCGCCACCACCACACGCACCCTCGCCTACAACAAACACACACCCTTACACTACACACCACAGACCGTTTCTCTGCATCGTTTTGTTTATTTCTAAGTGTTGTGGATACAGGCGTTTAAGCGCTAATGGTTTTTCTTGTTTCGTTTGCCCTGGCGTGTGACCAAGGGGGAATTATATGTTGGTTTTTGATTGTGTGTTTATTTGTTAGTAAAGAGTACTACGTACTGATTTGCCTTCGTTATATTATTTACCTTAATTGCTGACGGTAACACACCCCAGTTAATTGGCAGGATTCTGGGCCTGCCTGGCGCCCGAATTTACATTACCTGGGGTTGCCACCGTTACAGAGTGGCGCCCGAACAGGGACTTGAACTGATCATTTGGCGAATTGGTTGCTGACCTTTTCGGACTCTGAAACCTCGAACTCTTTGAACTCTTTACAGAGACAGAAAGAAATACATGACAAAAAGACAAGTACATTGTGTATGTATTGATATATTGTGCTATACCTGTTTTTGTGAACAATTGTTTAATAATTGTTTGCAGTGCTGATTTGTTATATTGTACTAATTTGGGTTGTTTATGCTTGTACAGCTACCTGGGTTATAGAAACTATTTTGAGTGCTTCATCATGTCTGCGAGAGACCAGTCACGGTCACATTTAGTGTGTACCCCACAAGGCATGTTTCATATGACCCAATACAATCCCCTTCATGATAGCACCCGCCTTCCCATCCCTTTGATCCCCAAGGCCTCTAATGATGCAGAGGTAGAGCTATCCCCTTCTACATCCTTTAGGCTGCAACTTGAGACATCACAGGCTCGTCCAGATCCTCCACTGGCGGCTACACAACCACCACCATACCTGGCGAGTACCGAGGACATGTCACTGGCAACTCCACCTTCCGTCTCTGGTTCAGACACCTCATCACAGCGTGAATTGCCAGCTGTCCTACCTACACCTGGGAGGACTGCTCTACAGTCTTTGGACCAACTGAATCCCTCACCTACAGGGCCGCTTGTGAACCTGGATGAGCAGACCATCAGTACTCTTACTAAAGAAATGTCAAGGAGTCGTTTCCATCTGGAAGCCCGACTCAAGTCTTTTGCAGTTAAAACAGGAGAAGAAATGAGGAACCTAAACACAGTTGTAACAGACAGCAAAGCTGACCTCATAAACGAAATGGAGAAAATGTTAAAAGGAATGAAAACATTGGTTGTGGAAGAAACAGAGGAACAGAACACAACACAACTTGGGGCCCTTCGCTTTATGGTGGAGCAATTACAACAGGAAGTCCAGCAGGAACTCCGCACCCACCAGGGAACCGTCGCTGTCGGTCAGGGACATCTGTCACAAAAGCTGGATCACTGTATCAGAATGATGGATAAGATATGTGCTTCTCTGGGCAGTTTAGAGGCCTATGTATCACAAGGACACCGGGAGCAAGACATGAGGATGCAAGCTCTTGACGATAAGATTGACACTTGTTTCGCTTACACTAACTCACTACTTTCTCAAGTGAGACCCTTGTACACTCATACCGTGCCTTTGTCTGCACAGTCGTCAGTAAACCTGCCTCAGTCTGGTACAACGAAAACTGATCTGACACATCTTAGGTTATCTTTTCCTACCTATGGCAGGTCAAATGATGATCCTGATCCTGTTTTGTATTGGCTAAATGCCGCGATTCCTGGCTGTTCGCCCTCTTTCAGATCCTGAGATTCTTGTGCTG
>CAEFZP010004321.1:67500-162526 GCA_903064625.1 Mallotus villosus | reverse complement strand
ACCCTTTGACGCGTACGAACACACGGGTGTGTTGAGAGTAGGGTGGTCCCTGGAGCGTACCAACACACCGGTGTGTTGGAACGCGTCCTTTAGAACGTCCAATTTTGCTCAAAAACGTCACAATAGAGAGTTAAACATTAGTCTACATGTATATTATGAACATGGGTTTACCTTACCTTAAAATGTTTACCTTATCTATATGAAAACGTTAGACAATTTTGTTTAGCTAATGTTAGCTAACAGCTAACCAAAAATAACTCACGCTTTACTCACATCACCTAGTAAACCATACAATTATCAGTTTTTCTGGACTTGGCTATCACTATCAACATATTTTACTATTGTATAACCAACCAGAGATCGAAATAATAGATATTTATTCACAAATATGCATCCAAAACATCCGACAAGCGTCTTGTCTTTCGTCTCGTTTTGAGCTAGTACTGGAGGCCATCTTTGATTTGTTTTTAGTTCCGGCAACAAATATGACCCTTGATGATGTACCACTTGACCCCGTACACCTCAGTATTTTTTCTCGTGAGAAGAGTAGGCATAGAGTTACATGAGAGTAGGATATCTCGTTAACTCTTTGACACCCATAATGCATCTCGACTGATCAAAACAAAAAACAAATGCAACACGTTATCGGTATTAGCCTAGTTAGCTTGTCGACAGCTACACTACGATAATATATCATATCCATTCAATGTGGATTCACTTGTATGAATATTTGAACATCGAAACAGTATTGACAGTACTAAGTTATTTGAATAAATATTTTAATAAGTTAAAAAACCCACACCAACACGTTTCTTAATTTTTACCACAGTAGGGCCTATCCTTTTACTAATTTCTGGTACACGTCCAGGAAAGGATACAATCTCGTCATGGTCACGTTACATATCAAGGAATATCATAAGCACAAACATTCAGCACACAGCTATAAAAAAGATAGCAAAATGATTTAAACCCTTGATGCTGTGTAGGGGTAGACAAGGCTTCTGTCAACATGTCGGCAAAAAGGTACAGCATGTTTGAGTTGTGTGATATACTGACTATCACAAACCAAGAGTGTGTGTGAACCAAGCCAGTTCGAGCTGGGCAGCAGTTACTTCTGTAGGCCTACCTGTGCTGTAATAATAATAAAGTAACTACTACTAAAGAGAGAAGGGAAAAAGAGGGGACATAGTCTTCGTCTAACAAGCACAAGAACAAATAGCAACAAGAGACAGGCCTTCTTTGGCAACAGAGTGATACCCTGGTGGAACACATTACCTGAAGAGGTGGTCACAGCGCCCACAGTCAACAGTTTCAAGGCGAGATTCAACAAATACATGGAAGATCACCCAGTCCTGTACAACTACAGATCATTGGACAATCCACACAGACCCAACATGACAGTCTGTTACTGAGGAGTCGAAAAGGAGTTCAAGAGGAGCAGTTTCTACTGAAGTGACACTCCTACCTAACTGAAGAACTCTACTCTACAATATTTAGGACATGATCCTTTACACAGGATCCACAATGGACATCCAGGATCATGAAGTGCTTGGGATTTCTGGGTCTGTTGTCATGACAAGTCAACTGGCATTTATTGTCATCATATACTTACAGTACACAATGAAATGAAACAAGATTCTTCCAGGACCTAGACATGGCCTAGACAACTGCAACAACTACTTGGAATTATGTAAAAAAAGATTAGTCCAATAAGACAAGATACATTTTGTGACAAATGCCTCAAGACACCAAGTAGTGGGGATACTCTGAATGTAAACAAGTAGGCTAGTGCAAGGGAAACTGTGAATGTAAACATAACTAAAATACTAAAACCATATGTGGACATCAGATATTGAGGTAGCAGCCATATGCAAAAAAATATCTAGTGGAGTGATGATGTACAGGAGCGTATGGGGTGCATGGGTTTGTCCACAATGCGTGTGGCTTTGGGGATGCAGCGTTTGGTATAGATGTTTGTGAGGGAGGGAAGAGAGATCCTGACTATCTTCTCAGCTGTCCTCACTGTCCTCTGCAGGCCGTGATTCAGCTCCTCGGGATGCTCTCTAAAGTCCTATGCAATGTGGTGAGGATGTGGGATGGGAGATGGGCTTTCAGTCTTTGCAAAAAATAAACACCCTGCTGGAAAATCAAGAAACTAGGTGCTTGACGTTCTCGTTGATGTTCAGCAAGGAATGGTCACTTTGTGCTGACCGTACTTGCTCAACACCTGAGAGAAGGCCATGTACTATACATGGAGAATTTGTACAGCAGTGCTGTCATTTTCGGATTCTTGGAACGGGCCTGTGCGGGCCGACATTCACCTGTAAAATTAGAAAGGGAGATGTTCAATTTATAGTCAACAGCAGGCAATCAAGTGGTATGACAAGTGGTGCGTTTCATTACCCTATGAAACATTACAGTCATACAATACCTCCTTGTCATTTCAAAAGGTTGTTATATTGAATAAGCATAAAGTCTGGTTTATTCTACATGTCGTCCATCAACTAGCACTAGCTCAGATATTCCAAATTACTTATTATTCCAATTTACACTTGCCTCTCATTTTTACAATAGCTACTTGAACTGTGGCCTGACAATAAATCAAGAATAAATGTTCAATCAACAGGGAAATGAATGACAGTAGATGGTAGCAAGAGATCACAAAACATAGCCATCAATATAGAATGGATGTCTGAATTATTGGAATTGCTTTAATTTGACTAAACATGGCAAATTAGTAATCGCTAGTTACCTGAATAATACCCTTTACTACGAGCTAGCTAGCAGAACATCAGATAGTGGAAAACAATCACAGGTCATGCTTTTGTCTCAATATCATGCCACAAGCATGAGTATATTTTGCGGGTATAAATAATCTACTCACCAGAAAAGTTTCCCAGATAAAAGCAGCATGAGCTGGCTTGATCGCCTTTCGTCGAGATGGGAGTCATGTTCCAGTCTTGCCTTTAGCTCAACTTGGTTGACAATCAACAGTTGTTGCTTATTTACTTGGCTATGTTAGGCTACGTAAATGGACTGCATTTATATAACACGTAGTTTGTGTAATGCAAGTGCATCCAGGCTAACTTGTTATGGTTGTAATGGATCGTTTTTTTTCTTCCATCCAGTAACTTATTTGTGAACACGGGCTACGTTGCCAACTCAAAAGGTTTACGAGATGGAGGCCAGCTAGAGAAAACAAAACGATGCATTGCGGTCAAGTTAGACTGACTGTATGTATCCGAATGATTTTGTATTCGTTATAATCCGACCACACAAACAACGTAACATAGCCTAGTAAATTACACTACTACACTACGAGCTAGCTAGTTTGGCAAAAAACATCACCTTGTGAAATACAACAGTTCATGCATCATCTCAGTACCATATACAATATATGTGTGGTATAATTTGAGTTACACAAATACTTTAGTCACCGGAATAATAGCCAAAATATCTAATTTGAAGATTTCCGCCAGTCCCCTGAAGCGGAAGAAACACGTAACAAGAAGGTGGGATAAACAAAACAACCAATGAATGGAGTAGTCGTCACTGCTACGGGGTGCAAACTAGGTCAATAGAAAATGAGAACCGAGAAATGCCGAAATTGTACAGCAATTCGATATAATGCGTCATAATCAATTTCTGGAACGTTAAGATTGATCCAAAATCACGCGCATAAAGAACTTACTCTGGGAGACCAGTCAAGGAATTTAGAACTTACGTGTGAAAAGAAGAAAATGATGAATTCCTGACATGAGGATGGATATTGGTCTCAGACCAAACACATGGAGCCATTTCCAGTAACAGCAGTGGAACACCTCCCCATCTGTCTTCCCAAACCTCTTAACTCCCAATGAGGAACAGGAACTGGACACATGGAATCCAAACATTCAGAGCTCCAGTCCCACAATCCTCGGCCAGACCAAACACATCCGTCTACTCCAGCCACACTGTTGGGCCAACTGTTTCTCCTGATTGTTTAATGGCCATGAAAGAGAGAGAGAGAGAGGAAAAAAGAGAGAGAGGAAGAGAAGAAGAGAAGCGAGAAAGATAATAATGTGACAACTGTAGTCACCTCTCTCTCTCTCTCTCTCTCTCTCTCTGAGCTTAGCTGATGGACTGGTTTGCAGCGCGCCACGCGTTGGTAATTGCAGTATTTTTCATGAGCGCGGGGTAATAGCAGGAAAAGCCTCATGCCGGTGTCAGTCCCTTCACATGGTTCGGCTTCCTCTCATTCCAGACAGGGTATAATTCTGAAGAGAGAAAATATAACTGCCTCTGGTTCTGAATGAGAGAGGGGGAGGCATGGAAGTGACGGCAAGCTTTTACATATTTGCCTGGCCTGGATTTCAAACCAGCAGCCCTCCTGCTAAAGTCCATTCACAGTCCAAGTCCTTATGTCCTCCCCTGTGTGTAGCCCATGGCGCTGGATCCTGCACTGCCTCTGCCAGGCTGTCCCTGGTCAGTAATGCCACTGCCCCTTCTCTCCTCAGTAAAGAGACCCATCAGTGTGACGGAGCTAGCCTGCTTGACCCAACACAAGGACCTGGGCTGGAGGATAACTCATATCTCCACTAGCTCCCCACCCTTGCCACCTCCGTTCCTGCCTCCGCCTCTATGGATAATTATTCTATAGATCGAGCGTCTTGCACAGACCACGTCCTCCGCAGCAGCCTATGTTAACCAAACACAGGGCCAATGCTAAGCAGGATACTGACACTGGGTACGTGCATGCTACATACTGTATAGCGCTGCTGTAGATATATCCGCGGATTCTTGGGACGTTAAGAGGTATTTCCAACCCCTCCTTCTTCACTGCGGATGATCCGGATGCGGGGCTGTGAGGCTCCACCTCTCTGATCACCAGGCGGGAAACCAAGAGCCTCCTGGTGTGTTGTTCTAGGAGAGGGGAGGATGGATGGAGGGAGAGGGAGGGAGGGAGTAGAGGAAGAGTGGTTTCTAACCAACAGGATCCTGAGTGCAGTGGGGGCTTAGCAGCGTGATGGATTAGGAGTGAGGAGTGTGTGCTGCTCTAATGGCAGCTCCATGGCAGCCCGAGGAGATGACTTTCATCATCTTATCCTCCTCATTACCCTCCTGTCTGCCCGGCCTGGCAGGCCACCACCGTCAGATGGCTCAGACATGCCCGTAGTGCTGTGGCTCCTCTGAGCCCAGGGCAGGCCGTGACACCACGCGTCGCACGGCCCTGTCTGTCTGTCTGCCCGGACACTCTCCCCGGCGTGACATCACAAGGTGGTACCATTGTACAGAGCTGTGATGTCACTAAAGACTTGGCCATGAGGGAAGTGTGATGTCACTAAAAGCCATAGCGTCCGTACTAAAGAGCTGTGATATTATCAGAGCCCTTGGAAAGGAAGGCCTAAGCTCTGTAAAGCTGTCTGCACCCGCTGGGAGCACGGTGACCTTGACAACAGGCTGTCGGGCTCCGATGGCTGAGTCAGGTATCCATGGAGACCTGCAGGGGGTGGGCTTTGTGTGACAGTGATGTCTATCATTCATTTAGTCCTGCCTCCAGCCTCCTTCTGGACAATCTCAACACACGCTCAAACCGAACCGTCCAACCTTTGAGATCTGTTTTACATAGCAAAAGTTCCAGTACTTTTCAGTCTTTCATAAATGAACCATTTAGGTAAGGTAGGAAAAAGGGATTACTGGTCATAGTCATTGTAACTGTTATTTAGTGCGAACACTGCAGCTTTGAGCTAAAGTGTGATTAATGTGCCATTCCTTGTACTATGCTGTATGTTGTAAGACAATGGCTACATAGTCCAAAAGAGGTAAAAGATAATTGCTCATTGTTAAAACACAGATATGAAATTGCATTGGTTTGCTTCGATAAAAAATGAATTTGGTGGCCTTACTTTTCTTGTTGAAAGCCTCTAGTAATCTTTGCTTTAATGGGTTAGAGTCTAAGGCTATGCAGAATATGTGCTAGTTCTAGGATATGTCAACATGTTCAACACTGGTGAACCGTTAGAGTAAGAACAGGAGACCTCACCAGAAACCTCCATATCACCAGCCTGCCCCTGTAGCTAGCGCTTCATGCTTTATATTCTCTACTACTGTATTTATTCACATCCCGTTCTCCTAACAGGCCTATCTGCCTCTCCTCTGTCACTCCCTCATCTTTTCAGTTAGTTGCCGTGAGCAACGTGCAAGGTACTAATTGCGTTTGCAGCCACCTTGTTAATGACGGTGTTTTAATGGCTCTCAGCGATTATGGCAGTGACTTTCAGCGGTGCCATTTTAGTTTACACAACTGCCATTTGCTTAAAAGCTTTGCTCTTCTCATTTAGGACAAGCTGGCAGTGTAAAGTGTGTTTGTGATAACAGGTTTAGTGCTGTCTGTGAGAAAAGTTCTCTGTAGACAGACAGGCTTGTAACCACATTTGGTGCATAAAGGACGAGGCTTCACTCAAGGCTTCATGAAGACACTAGTCTACAATTAGTTAACTAATTGACTAATGACTAATTACAGCCCAACCTTGTTAATTCCTGTTGACCTTTCCTTGGCGTGTGAGAACACGTCCTTCATGCTCATGTCCTTCGTCCTCACTTGCCTTCGTCAGCTTCCTGCACCTTCCCACTCTCCTCTCGCCAGGACACCTTTCCTTGGCGTCATTTCTCTTTATCGCCAGCCATTTCTCTTGTCAGTACTCAGATGAGGTTACTGTCTTCCGAGAGCTTTCTCTCTCTCTCTCTCTCTCTCTCTCTCTCTCTCTCTCTCTCTCTCTCACACACACACACATACGCACACACACTCCAACACTGACATTCTAACAGGAAGTGTTTAAACCAGGTTCGTGCCAGGAAATGCATAAACTCCTCCATGTGCTCTTTTGTTCCTGTAATAATCCCCATCCACAACAAAGATGAGCGCTTTCAAAAAGAGGCTCTCTGGTGCTTGACAGCAGAGTGGAGCTCCAGAATTGCCCTTTTCTCTCCCCCTTGTTGTATCTATGTCTTGCTCTTTTCAGTCCTCATTCCTTAGATATGCTCATGCACACACAGACACACACAGGTACACACACATACACACACATATGGCAGATATTTTGTATTTTTGAAAAAATACAGCACTGGCCTTGTAAGTGTTAGTGTTTGACTATTTTGATACACTTTTCTGAGCCTTGGAGTGATGTGCCCTTGCACATCTTACATGAACACGCACACATACACACACACACGTTACGGTGTGGTACGAGTGTGTAGTAAGCGCGTCATTCCTCACGGTGTTGAGGCTGGGTGATTGGCAGCTGTGCCCGAGGGGTGTGACAGGGTGACAGAGTGTCCTGATCCTCAAGCTGCCCCTGCCTCTCCACATGTCTCTTTAGTCTCTCCGCCACATCCCTCCGTCTCCCCCCGTCCCTCCGTCACTCCCTCCATCACTCGCTTCATCTCTGTTTAGCTCTCTATTCATCTTACACATCCCCTCGCATACACGGGCTGCCTTTGTACCGTCAGACCGGGCTTTCACTTTTCCTCGTGCTGTCCTCATTCATCCCACATCACCATAGTCACGTCCACATGACTCAGATCATCTTAGAACAATTGAACATGTAAATATATGTTTCTTAAGCATTTGATCTAACATCTAACACCCTGCTGAGAAAATAACACCTCATTAAAAGATGGATATTGTTTAGTTGTCACTTAATGTATTTGATTGAGTATAACAGTGGGTGTCCATCAAGCACACTGTTTATCTTTTGTTTCCACATCCGACACTTATTTATGATGGAGAAAAATACAGCCTTTTATGTTTATGACATGCCAACAAACAAGGAGGGTTTGAGATTATTCTAGAGCATTCAGAATGCAGCCTCTAACACCAATATTAAGCAGAGTGGGCACTCTTAACCATTGTTCCTTCTGGAATGCTTTAATCAGGCAGGGCTTATCTGTAGTTTAGGTCCTCATCACCACTGATTCAAGGGAGATAAAAGGGGGAGAAGGAATACAAATTATGTTTAAAGCAGCTCAGTGGAGCCAAAAAACAACCCAGTAATCAGGAGGCCACGGGCTCGTCTCTGCTGCCAGGAGCACTCTGATAGGCCAGCAGCATCTACTGAGACAGAAGCAGCACACTCTGATAGGCCAGCAGCATCTACTGAGACAGAAGCAGCACACTCTGATAGGCCAGCAGCATCTACTGAGACAGAAGCAGCACACTCACTTCAAACCTGTCATGTGCTCCCATGTGCTTAGTCTTATCATAGCCTTCCCTTGCTTTGTACACCTCTTAACGTACTCATATCAAACTTCCATCTACCCTTTATTCCTATTATAGTTTTCATCCTGTAACTTGCTACCGTGACATACAAATGTTTAGGCGTGTCTCATGCTTTGTTCACAAAGAAGAGAAGATGTGAGTGACTGAATGACTAAGGGACTGAATCTGAAAAAGAATGTGACAGAGAGGGAGAGATGGATACAGAGGTGCCCTGTGCGGCAAATTAATTTGAATATTTATTTATTTATATTTTTGAGTTGGGTGAGAGACAAAGGGTGCATTTGAGGATGACAGTGGAGGAGGAGGACGAGGAATGAAAGAGGCGGAAGGGGGATGAGGAGGAGGAGGAGGAGGGAGGAGGAGGAGGAGGAGGGGGAGGACTACTGTACCATTTGATGTGTGGGTGCCAGAGATGAGTGATGGGAGCCAGCGCAGACTGAAGGTCACATCTAAAGGCCTGGCATTTCCAGCTGCCTTTGTCACAGGGGAGAGGATAAATAAAGTTAAGTGCATCTTGTTTATTCTCTCCACTTCCTCCCCATGAGAGAGAGAGAGAGACAGAGAGAGAGAGAGAGAGAGAGAGAGAGAGAGGAGAGAGAGAGAGAGAGAGAGGAGAGAGAGAGAGAGAGAGACGCTGTCAGAGATATTAATCTATCAAGCATTGCACAGTCATCGGTGAACAAGTTAAGAATGCTTTATTGCTTGCGGCCACAAGGAGACAAAAACATCACACGCCATTGTGCTAGAAATTTGTCTGACTAGCAACAGTTGTTGCTAGTCATTTTAAACACCAGCGCTCAGGACTGTAATTGGCTAATACAAAGTATTTAAATGTTCCATGGCTCTTCTTCATTGGCTCCTCTGCATAGACCTGGCGCGCGTGTGTGCGTGCGTGTTTGAGTATCTGTGCATGTGTGCTCTTTGACCCCTGTAAGCCTTCACCACTTCTTTTATGGCCTCTCCAGAAAGATAATGGTCAAGCCCAGGTCCCCTTTGTTTATGTAAGCCTAGTGTTACCCAGAGTTCAGATTTGGGGCTAGGCCTCTCCCCACACACAAGGAATATTGTAACACAGAATCATTCTTATACAGGATAAATATGTTGCATCTTCAATTTTCCCTACATATCCCTCCTGTTTAACCTGAATAAAATGTGTTATTCCAAAACCCACACCAACGCACAATCAATAAAGTCAAAAATACATAAAATCAAAATAATTCATAAAAATCAAAATAATTCATAAAATCCAAAATGTGTAAAAATCGATAAGACTATACAGCAATATAGTCTAGTAGTGTGAATTAACTCGACACAACGGGAAACCCATGGTATTGGGATAAAACCCGTCATCACTCAGCAGTGGTTATTTGACGTCTGATGCATTGGACCTCATCTCAGATCTCCTTCACACACAATCAAACAGAAACAAAGATTGCAACAAAGAAATCAATACAGAAATGATCAGGATATGAACATGCCTTGTTGTCTACATGGTCATCTCTAAAACCAAACATTCAGTAAACTTTCAGTCAGGTTTTTCTAAGACAGTCTATAACAAGGCCCTGATTGTGCTCTTCCTCTGGTGATAAGCAGTTCTCTCCTAGGTCAGGGAGCCATAAAACCTCCCCCAAAGGTGATCTACTGAGAGCAGTCAGGCCTTTAGGTCAACAGACATTTCTCCCCCAGCCTGCTGTAACTATTTTACAACCTCTGCATGATAAGACATCACTTTGGCACATCCTGAAAAGTTCTTTCATGTTCTCAATTTCTGTTTCTTTTCAAATGAATATCAACTTTCTGTAGTACAAACAGGTTTCTCAAAAACAAAACATTAGCTTAATGCAACTCCAAAATAATACTTCATCAAGTCACATCAATGAAACAGGATTGTTATCACTTCTTCCGACAGTCTATAACTGTTCTCAACTTCTGCCCTGGAACATAACAATTCAACTGAAACATCTTTACGTAACTGGTAGAGCGTATCATGATAGGCGTGTTTGTACCTCCCTTTTATTCCACAGACAGGTTTCCAAACTTCTCTCACGATTACACCTACCTTTGAATCTCTTTCCCTTGCCTGGTCATCAGTGCACTTGGGAGGAATACGGGGGAAGGGTGGGGGGGGGGGGGAAGAAAGGGGGTGGAGGGGGGGGAAGGGGAAAGGGAGGGGGGGGGGAGGAGCGGAAGGGGGGGGGGGGGGAAGGGAAGGGGAGAGGAGGGGGGAGGAGAAAAAGGGAAGAAGGAAGGGGGAAAGGTTGAAGAGGGGGGAAGGGGGGGAAGGTGGGGGGGGGGGGGGGAAAAATAAAAAAGGAAAGGGGGGGGGGAAAGAAACAAAAAAAGGGGGAGGGGGGGGAGGGGGGGAAAAAGGGGGGGGGGGCGGGGGGGCGGAAAGGGGGGGAGGGGGGGGGGCGCGGGGGGGGGAAAGGGGGAGGGGGGGGAAACGAGGGGCAAGTGGGGGGCGGGGGGGAGGGGGGGGGGGGGGGGAAAAATAAGGGGGGAGGGGGGTGAGAAGAAGGGGGGGGGAAAGGGGGGGGGGGGGGGGGGGGGAAAGAAAAAGAAAGGGGGGGAGGAAGCGGGCCGCGGGGGAAGGGAAAGGTAAAAGAAGAAGATAAAAAAAGGGGGGAGGGTGGGGGAAAAGGGGGAAAAAAAGGGGGGAAAGGAGGGGAAAAAGGGGGAGGGGGGAGGGGGGAAGAAAGGGGGGGGGAGGGGGAGGGGGGGGGGGGGAGGGGGGGGAAGGGGGAATAAAGAAGAAAAGGGGGGAAAAAAGGGAGGAAAGGGGGGGGGGGGAACAGAACAAAAGGGAAAGGAAAGGGGGAGGGGGGGGGGGGAGGGGGAGAGGGAAAAAGGAAGGGGTGGAGGGGGGGGGGGGGGGGTGGGGGGGGGAAAAAGTGAAGGGGGGGTGGGGGGGAGGAAAAAAAAAAGGGAGGGGGGAAGAAAAGGAAAGGGGAAGGGGGGGGGGAGGGGGGGTGGAGCACGGGGGGAGGTGGGGGGGAAGGGAAAAGAGGGAAGAAGTGGGGGGGGGGAAGGGGGGAGAATGGGGAATAAAAAAAGGTGGGAAGGGTGGCGGGGGAAGGGGAAAAAAGGGGGTGGGTTGAAAAAAAAGTGGGGGGGGGGGTTGGAGGGGGGGGGGTGGGCGGAAGGTGGGGGGGGGGGGGGGGGGCGGGGGAAGGGGGAAGGGTATAAGGGGGGGGGGGGGGGGGGGGAGAAAAAAGAGGGAAAAGAAGGAGGGGAGACGGGGGGCGGAAAAAAGGGGGGGGGGAGGAGTGGGGGAGGGAAGGGGGGGAGGGGGGGGAAAGGAGGGGGGTGAGGGAAGAGGGGGGAAAGGGGGGGGAGGGGGGGGGGGGGGGGGGGGGGGGGGGGGGGGGGAAGGTGTGGAAGGATAAGGGGGGGGGGGGGGGGGGGGGGGGGGGTGGGCAAAGGGGGGGGGGGGGGGGGGGAAGGGGACGAAAAAGGTGGGGGAGAGGGGGGAAAGGGGAAGGGGGTCGAGGAAAGGGAGGGGGGAGGGGCAAAAAGGAAAGGGGTGGGAGGGAAGGGGGAGGGGGGGGGGGAACAGAAGAAAAAAGGGGGGGGGGGGGGGGGGGGGGGGGGAGGGGGGTGGGGGGGGGGGGTGGGGGGGGAAAAGGGGGGGAATAAAAGTTCTTGGTTGGGGGGGTGGTGCGGGGGAAGGGGGGGGAAAGGGAAGGGGGTGGTGGAAGGAAGGGGGGGAGGGAGGGGGGGGGGGGGGGTAAGGAAGGGGGGGAAGAAGGGGGGGGGGGGGGGGAAGGGTAAGGGGAAAGGGGGGGGGGGAAGGGGGAAAAAGGGGGGGGAGAAAGAGGAGAGGGGGAGGGAAGGGGAAATAAAGGGGGGGGGGGGGGGGAACGGGGGGGAAAGGGAAGGGGGGGGGGGGGGGGGGGGAAGGGGGGGGAAAAAAAAGGGGGGGGGGAAAGGAAGGGGAAAGGGTGGGGGGGGGGACGAGAAAAGGGTAAAAGGTGGGGGGGGACGAAAAGGGGAAAAAAAACACAAGGGGGGGAAAGGGGGGAGAAGAATGTGGGGGGGGGGGGAAAAGAGGGGTGGGGGGGGGGGGGAAGGGAAAAAGGGGTGGGTGGGAAGGGGGGGAGGGGGAAAAAGGGTGAGGAAGGGGGGGGGAGGAAAGGAAAAGAAGGGGGGGGAGGGGGGGAAGGGGGGAAGGGGAGAGGAAAGAGGGGGAAAAAGGGGGAAGGGGGAAGGGGGGGGGGGAAAAAAGGGGGGAAGGGAGGGGGAGGGGGGGAAAAGACGGAGGGGGGGGAAAAGGGAAAGGGGGGAAGGGGAAAAGGAGGGGGGGGGGGGAATGAGAGGGGGGGAGGGGGGGGGGAAAGGGAGGGGGCGGGGGGGGGGGGGGGGGGGGGGGCGGGAACAGGGGGGGGGAAAAAGGGAAGGGGGGGGGAGGGGGGGGGAAAGGGGGGAGGGGGGGAAATTATGTAAAAGGGGGGGGGGGGAGAAAAAAAAGGAAAGGGGGAAAGGGAGGGGAGTGGGAAGAGGGAGGGGTGGGGAAGGGGGGAGAAAAGGGGGTGAAAAGGGGGGGGGGGGGGGGGGGGGGGGGGGGGAAAGGTGGAGGGGAGGGGGGGGGAGGTGGGGGAGGGGGGGGGGAGGGGGGGGGGGGGCGGGGGGGGGGGGGGGGAGGGAAAACAAGGGGGGGAGGGGGGGGGGAAGAGGAAAAAAGGGGAGGTGTGGGGAAAAGAGGGGGGGGCAAGGGGGGGGGGGGGTAAAAGGGGGTTGGGGGGGGGGGGGAAAAGTGGGAAAGGAAAGGGGGGGTGGGCCGGGGGGAGGGGGGGAGGGGAATAGGGAAGGTGGGAAAAAGGGGGGGGAGGAAGGGGGGAAGACAGGGGGGGGGGGTGGGAAGGGGGGGGGGGGGGGGGGGGGGGGTGGGGAGGGGGGTGGGGGAAAGAAAAGGGAAAGGGAACGGGGGGGGAAGAGGGGGAGGAAAAAAGGGGGAGGAAGGGGGGGGGGGAAACAAGGGAAAGGAAGGAAGGGGGGGGGATAACAAAGGGTGGGGAGGGGGGGGGGAAAGGGGGGGTGGAATAGGAAAAGGAGGGGGGGAAACAAGGGGGGGGGAGGGGGGGGGGGAAAAATGGGGCGGGGGAAGGAGGAAGGGAAAAACGGGAAAAAGGAAGAGAATACGGGGGGGGGGTGGGGAAGGGGGAGAGAAGGAAAGGGAAGAGAGGGGGTGGGGGGGGGGGGGGGAAAGGAGGGGGAAGAGGGGGGGGGAAAGGGGATAGGGGGTGGGGGGGGTGGGGAAAACGGGAAGTGGGTGGGAGGGAAAGAAGGGGGAGGGGGGGGGGCGGAGGAAGGGGGGGAGAAAAAAGGGGAAAAGGAAGGGGGGGGGGGAAGAGGGGAAGGGGGGGGAAAGAAGAACGGTGACAAAAAGATCTTCTACGTCCTATTTCCACTTTGTTTCTCTCTCCGTATGATATCCGTAATCATAGCACCATTTAGTTCATACGTATTTCAACATACAAAACGTCATTTCCAAGATAATTCCCATTATTATCACAAAGTCCAATTGCTGAAACGGATGCCATGATTGTGTATGCATGGTGATTGTGTAATCTTCTCATAGAAAATGTAGTCTAGTTGATTCAAACGGCAACCTCAACACACTGTACTATAGGCACAGCGCGGAGTTCTCCTTAAATTGACATCATCAACCAACATGCACGCTTGACTCACGTGTACTATGCCATCTCCTCTGAAACTAACCAGGAATGACCCTGTTCACCTCTGTCATTTCCAGGACTATGTTTCAAATCCACCCCCTCAATCCAGTCTCCTTAGGTCAGTGACCTCTCACTGGATTGGGACAGCATCTCTCGCCTGTCTGTGAATTTCAGAACATTGTAGACTTCACAGTATTAAAGTTACATTCTCACAGTGGTCAGTTGAAAGCAACTGACTCCTCGCTCCATTCCTGAATCTTTACATTTCTTTAGCTCAAAAGAAGTCCATGCATACCTTGTTCTCTCTCAAATAGGGTATGCTAAAAAAGTTTTTCTTAAAGTTTCTATCCTTGTATAGTTTGTAAATCCATTTGCCATAAACACTTTCGTTATCACCATCCCTCCTGTTTGAGACATGATTCATCCCATGGCTCAAATCAGCACATAACTAAATAGATTCTTCAGTAACATAAATTCCTCCTGTTAATTTACATAACTCACCAGTTTGGTGACACTTCCTACATATCTCTCAAGAAAGTCACATCCACATTTCCTATCAGAATGAACTTCTAGTAGAGCAAACAAATTAATCAATATCTTCCCTTGCAGATCATTTAATCTTTTAACCATAGAGAACAGTAAATGAAGAGGCTCTTACATTGTCAAATAGGTCACCCATCCTTTCTACCTTTCCCTGCTTATTGTATCCTAGCCTATTTAGTTCACACCCTAAGTCTCTGTTTGCCGTTGGTTTCTTCACTGAGGTTGAGACGGGCCTTCAAGAAAAGACTCCCCTTTGTAGTCAGACTTGGGCCTTAAGAGACGGTGGTGAGTAACTAACCTGACCCTATATCAATGTCCCTAACTTTCATACAATGTGACAAATGTATCCAAGACGTCCTCTCCGCTATTTTGACTGCAGTGGGTGTGGTGAGCAGTACCTGATACGGTCCTTCCCACCTTGGCTGGACCAGTTCTTTCTTTTGATATCTTTAATCAATACACAATCTCCTCGTTCAACTCCTCCACTTTTTGGGTTACTGCTTCACCTGGAACAGAACTTAGCAAAAGATACCTCTTTTCTAGTTAGCATTTGTATAAAATCTGTTAACGTCTTGATCCATCTCTTCATCATGCTATGCGAAAGGTTTAAGTTGTGGTATCACCTATGATCTTCCATAATTCAATTCATTTGATATTCAACTCCTATTAGTCATGCCAGAAATTACAATCTGTTTCCTTGTTTCCTTCTTTAGAAAATCAACTGTTAGTCTAATTTATTTCACTTCAAAAAACTTCTTTCTTTCTTTTAAAACTGTTAAGTTTAAGACCTATATTGTTTCAGATTCCTCTATTTTTCCATGATATGATAAAAACCATTGTAATTATCCCCAAACCAGAATTTAATCTGTATGCCTCCTATATGAAATAAAGACCAAATAATGTAGCTATTAACCAAACATATATATTTTTTTTTATATGTTCTATAAAAGGTCAGATAGGTAGAACTTCATAGCCTGCTTTGGCTGCAGTCCAAAACAAGCTAATCAGCACAAACCATCATAACCACAATTTCAGACTTAATGAGTCTTCTCAAATTATGCACTAATACCACTCATAAAAACATCCTTATCACAGCCCAACTGTTCATCCCAAACATTGTGTCAGGCTCCTGATAAAACATCCATATAAACTTTAAATCAAAATGACAATCAAACTCCAAATAAAAGTATATTTGAGTTATGTTCTCTCTTATTGTTAACCAAATTGCATCCAATACCTTTATCAAAACTCTTTAAAAACCCTAGATTGTACTATTTTGACTTAAAATGTTCAATGTACCTTCAAAGTATATGCATACTTCCTTTTTCAGAACATCAGTGTTTAAACTAATCATCTCTTCTCATCCATAAAACGTTCTTTTGTTT
This sequence comes from Mallotus villosus, assembly GCA_903064625.1. Lineage (NCBI taxonomy): Eukaryota > Metazoa > Chordata > Actinopteri > Osmeriformes > Salangidae > Mallotus > Mallotus villosus. The sequence goes on along the minus strand of CAEFZP010004321.1, from coordinate 146,666 downwards.
CATTCCATAACCTTCCATGATCACTCTAAACCGATCTTTCATGTAACCATCTAATCACTTCACCATTTTTCACATATATTTCCTCAAACCAAAATAAAACACTTGTGAAGAAGAACCACCCAAAATAACCCAAACTGGAAAAAGCCATCGATTGGTTCCATGTCAATGGATATTTGATGTGCACGTTATTTAAGTCAGACAGTAATAAAGTTACAATTTCAAATAAAATCAAACCCCTAAACAAAAGACATTCCCTTTCTGTAGACCTACTGAACACAAAAACTTCCCATAAGTTTCCTAGGTTGCAATAATCGAATGAATCTCGCCGTTTGATTTCAAAATTAGCCTTCTACTAATTATCTGTAATCAATATTTGAATTTGCTTTAAACTATCGTTATCAAACATTGTTTCATGAAATCCATGTTTAGGTTAAAACTGCTCTTAGCAATTCATGCTAGAATTACGCTACCACTCGTCACGTCAACCAAACAATGCCCTTAAGACAAAGGAAATAACTCAAAATGCTCCCTTTTCTTTGTAAACCTTTAAATTCACAATTTAACAAGTGTAACATAAGCCCGCAAAACACAAAACCTTACTCTTTAACTTCTCAAAGGTCTTATCAAAGCATGTAATACAGAATACTCCTTTTGAATGTTCCTATTATTACGCTCTCAGCATGCAATGCACGGATCTCCAATCTAAAATTTGCGGACCAAAAACCCTAAATGAAAATATTTAATTTGAATATTTTGTAGTTTGTATATGGTTTAATGTAACACTTCTCACTTTTTCAATTTTAATCTTAGTTTTTCTTTCTAATGAATCAGCTCAAATAGGGACATTGCCTATAGCTATCTATCAGCGCGCGTTTCAAACTTGAATCAACTCAAATAGCAGGCGCTGTCAAAACCTTTAAACGTTTTTATTTTCTTTGAACAACCCAGCTGGTTGGCGTTTACCTTTTATTCACTTAATTTCGCATAAGTATAACTTTTCCAATCTAATTAGAACCTATTTATGAACCAGGAGATTAGTTTATGCATTGTTATTGAATACCGTCACACATCAAAGATTTGCCGCTTATAGGCTAAAGAAGTTCCGGTCGGAAGGCTTAAAGAACCCTGCCTGTTTGACTAGGTTTTATAACAAATGTTGATCAAGCATTTGTTAACCACCCAACTTTGAATTCATCCAAACAAACACATCTCTCAGCATTTAATACTCACATATTGATGCAGAATTACACCCTCTGGGAATTCACCTTTGTGAGATCTCAGCGCACCGGGACTCTATAGCCCCCACTTTCTCCATTCCTCCTCGAACTTTCTGTAATTTATGTAAAATGTACTCAAACAACCAAAATCTTGTTAGCAAATGTATGTAAATACTCATCACGTAACATCTTTCAAGAGTAACCAAATTAGTATATCAAATTGGCCTCATTCGTGTATTTCTATTAATCTGGTATTTTCAATCTTGCCATAGTTGCAAATCTAACTTCCTGGACTCTTCCCTGTCCCAGGACAGAACAGAATGCATTTCCTCCACTGGAGAATAGTTAGCCATTAGCTATTAGCTAACCAAGCCACATCATGGATCTTTACTTCTGAGATCCAAAGCCATCCTAGCCATTTGTAAAAGCAAATTGGAGACAGCGTCGTTCGAATCATGTCAGCCTTCTGATTTATTTCTAGGGTCAATTCTACCCTCTTACAACATATAGGCTAAAACAATTACCCATGGTTATATTTACAACAAAACCTAATATTAACAATTCTATCAACTCTTAGTAGCCTACAATTTCAATTTCAACATAAAACTTGGTCCAAAGTGTACATATGGACCTAAGATTAGGCTACTCGTCAGAGATGTTTACACATGTCAGAGTTCTGGTCGGACAAGCCTTCAACTAGTCCATTTGATTAGGTAAATATTAATGCCACCAAACTCATATATTTCAGCAAAACAACCTCAGCAGCATCAAACACATAGTACTATTTCAATTTCAACAGAAAAATTGGGCCTCAAAAACAATCTCAGTCTCTCCGACTGGTTCACCTTGTATACACTTCAGCCTCGTGGACTGGTTCATCTTTTACGTGCGGCACGGAGATATCTTTTACCTGTAGCCTTCTCAATAGGGCTGTGGACCGGTCCGTTCACTTCAATGGCTTTCTACAGAACTTAGCAAACTAGGATACTAACGCTGCTTCCCAGTACCCTGGCGCCATATCTTAGTAAACGTGACTCCTGTGATTAGCCTGTACCATCTCACAACTAGGACCTGAATTAAGCAAATGCGAGAGATAGAATTGCACGTAATTTATCTTTAACTTAAAAATCGAGAGTCCAAATTCTACATTGTACACTGAAAAAGTCCTATCTTCTCAGCAACAATAAACACACAAATGTAGAACTCCACTCTAATGGCATTCAAACCTAGGCTACCATGTAAATTACAATTCCCAATTAATCAGCAATAACAATCCGTTCTTATGTGTCAAATTCAACCAATACACATCTACAGGTCAGGATCCAATCTGAGTTTAATACACGACTTCACAGCGGAGTATTTCATCCAACTATGTTTTACTGCACTGGCATTCCCACAGAAATCAGCAATAATCTGTCCATTTGGTTAGGTATTTAACTACCACCTAACTCAGACTTATTTCAAATATCTCAGTTCAGGTCGGTCAGGCCAACTAATTCTGCTTCCCGGATTTCCCGGCGCCATTTCTTAGCAAAACATACAGTCTATTTACTTCACCGATCTTTCTGCTCCTGATACGTCACAGATCACGGATCTCAGTAAATATGACGCCCTACTCGCTGCACTGGATTTCCACCAGGTCTTAGCTGATAGGGACCAGAGTGCACCTTTAACGACTACACTATGGAGTTTTAAAAATCTAACACAAAAGTCGACTATATATATATATACAATTTATTCTTACCTTGTCCATCAAAAGCTGTGCCTCTCATAGCTAGTCCAGAATTCCGTCACCTTTCCACTATCCCCCAGAAGAAAAAAAAATAGGCCTCTTTTTAAACAGCTATGTTTAGCTGCGAGGTTCTCCACCGTCATGCACGTCTGCATGATTTCAATTCTTGGGTATGGATGTGGAAAGGATGTTGAAATCCGGCTCTCGAAGGACCAAGTTGTCAGAGATATTAATCTATCAAGCATTGCACAGTCAGTCGGTGAACAAGTTAAGAATGCTTTATTGCTTGCGGCCACAAGGAGACAAAAACATCACACGCCATTGTGCTAGAAATTTGTCTGACTAGCAACAGTTGTTGCTAGTCATTTTAAACACCAGCGCTCAGGACTGTAATTGGCTAATACAAAGTATTTAAATGTTCCATGGCTCTTCTTCATTGGCTCCTCTGCATAGACCTGGCGCGCGTGTGTGCGTGCGTGTTTGAGTGTGTGCATGTGTGCTCTTTGACCCCTGTAAGCCTTCACCACTTCTTTTATGGCCTCTCCAGAAAGATAATGGTCAAGCCCAGGTCCCCTTTGTTTATGTAAGCCTAGTGTTACCCAGAGTTCAGATTTGGGGCTAGGCCTCTCCCCACACACAAGGAATATTGTAACACAGAATCATTCTTATACAGGATAAATATGTTGCATCTTCAATTTTCCCTACAGACGCAAAAAGAGAGAGAGGGCACGAGAAAGACAGAATGTCGCCATTACCATTGCCATTAGATGATTCAAAATGGGAACATTATGGTATTTATTTTTGTAAAATGAAAAAATAAATGACTGTCATCAGATTAGTATGCATTTAATGGCAGAGATTAACTTCATACTGCCGCCTCCTCTCCAGTCTCCATCTGTCCCTGAATGAAAAACTAATCTTGTCCTGTCCTAGAGTTTGGCACCTTATTAGTTCAAACATATTGTTTTTGTAAAAGCAGGTGGTGGTAAATTACTATGCTTGCAGGTATGCAGACCCTACCAGTATGTTCCAAAACTATTAGAGTCCTATCAGCCAGTCTAACATATCCTCAAAGTGAACCGACTGAAGGTCTCCCTTGTACTCCATTGCTCTTGCTCCCTGCGGACTGGCAGGAACACTGACAGTGTCTGTCTGGAGCAGGGGGTTGTGGGGTAGTGGGGTCGTGGGGTAGTGGGGTCGTGGGGTTGTGAGGACGTTGGGGTGCCATCTTCCCCTCAGGCAGGGTAGTGCCCATGGTCATAAGACCTTCATGCCCAGCCTCTAATATCTGATCAAGGACCATCTGCTGTTGGTTCATGACATGCTCTATCTGCATCTCTCTCTATCTCTGTCTCGCTCTGTCTCTCTCTCTCGTTCTCTCTCTCACTCCTTCTCAGTCTATCTCTCTCTATCTGTCCGACCTCTTCAAGCAGAGCCCACAGGGAAATCAAGCTATCAGCGGTCTATTAGAATAGCTCTGGTCACCGTTTGATGGGCACTGTTGCGGGAGGAAATTAGATTACCCTCACAATGCTGTTATTTTGGTGCTCTATTCATTTGGGACGCTTTTACACATGCAGCCAAATCCCTCCATCTCGTTCTCCTTCTTTCCCTCTCTCTCTCTCCCTCTTCCTTTCTCTTCATGCCTCTCCCCTCCCTCTCTCCTTTTCTCTCTTTATTTCTCTGCGTTTCTCTCTTACTAAGCAGCCATGGCGAGCATGATCTCTAAATCCTTACCTCATAGAAACATTGGACTCAAATGATATTGAAGCTATTGGATTTTTTATTAAAAATATGAAATTTGTCCGGTTGGCTTTTGTTATTTTTTATTGCTATCGATCGAGACCGATGACAGATATTGAGCGATCTCTGGGTGAAGAGTGAGATGCTCAGGGTCTGGTCACACTGCAATGTAATTAGCTTGGAATGGACTTGTATTGCACAGGGAGGGAGCAGAGTATCAGGCCCCATGCCTAAACAGCACAATTATCACTGCAGTAAAATGTGCGTGTTCAACTGACAAGAGCAGTGAGTCACCGTGTGTCGTATCCAGCTTACCCCGAGACGTCATTCCACACCCCTATTGATGAATACATCCAAGGCACTTGCCAGTTGTTATATTATGTAATTGCCAAAACGTTTCTCTGTGGCTGAATATGTTTACGTGCGAGTATGTTTGTACAATCTCCACCCTTGAGAACAGTTGCTAATCAGGTAATGCACCATATAAGACTGATGCAGCCCTCTCCTCTCCCAGTCTGCTGCAGCAGTGCAGTCATTAATCCAGCTGAACCCGCAGCGCTCACAAAATAAATGTTTTCCATTTTCATTAAGAGACAACTCATTAGTACATAATGAGGGAGAACCCTGCTTCTCCCTCCCTGTGCTCTGTGTTTCAGCAGTCCAGGCGTTACACAGCCCTGCCTGCCTCCCTGTGCTCTGTGTTTCAGCAGTCCAGGCGTTACACAGCCCTGCCTGCCTCCCTGTGCTCTGTGTTTCAGCAGTCCAGGTGTTACACAGCCCTGCCTGCCTCCCTGTGCTCTGTGTTTCAGCAGTCCAGGCGTTACACAGCCCTGCCTGCCTCCCTGTGCTCTGTGTTTCAGCAGTCCAGGCGTTACACAGCCCTGCCTGCCTCCCTGTGCTCTGTGTTTCAGCAGTCCAGGCGTTACACAGCCCTGCCTGCCTCCCTGTGCTCTGTGTTTCAGCAGTCCAGGCGTTACACAGCCCTGCCTCCCTGTGCTTTGTGTTTCAGAAGTCCAGGCGTCACACAGCCCTGCCTGCCTGCTGCACTGTCACTCACTGCTAATTCAAACCCACCATACATACTGCATGTATGCGTGTTTTACCCTTAAATAGTAACACAGAAAGAGAGGAAGTGGCTGAAGTAAGCCTTGTTTTAGACTGATGATGTCGTCCTGATGAACTGGGTGGAATTCATAGATGTTAGACAATGGAGGACTGTGTCATTTTACAATTGTACACAATGGAACTCAGATGTCTCTATACATCTTTTTGTGCGCTCTCAAACACGAACACACACGCACACATACACACACACACACACACAGCTACATGAGCACTGCCACTATGCCAGCCTCTCTTTCTGACACCCTCAAATTATACACTTCCAGCACCAAAAATAATGAACACGAGAAGTGCTGAATGTCTGCATTCCTCTGGCATAGAGATCAACTTCACTGGCTGTGAACTTTCAATTGGCTCTGTAATTTAGAGCTTCCTGTTAAAGGTGACATCTTCCTGTTTGTGAGGGGCGCCCATCGTCAGAGGCAGAATAACATCACATGTGACCTTTCTCCTCACAGATGAGGGGAAAGGGCAGCATGCATCAGCCAGGTTCAGCACCAGACATCAGCATGCTGACGCTGCGGCTTGGCCTAACAAGCTCGCTGCCTCGCTGAACCGAAAGACACGGAACACACACACAACCCCAACAGCAGCTGTCTTAATAAGCACCCTGATAACCAGAGGAATGACAAAAAGACTTCAGGGCAGCCATGGCTTGTGTGAACCCCCATCTTTGGAGTAGCTGTGAAAACGAGTGTATGGAGCCGAGTAACTGCAGAGGGAAGCAGTCAGTAAATGTTAAGTGTCCCCCGCTAATGTTACGGTAGCAGTAAAGGTCTAGTCATGGGATAATGACCAGTCCCCTGTCACTGCTGGGAAGCCCTCCCGGGTCTCAGTCTGGCCTTCCCTTATTAAAACACACAACTGGTCATGGTCATCATGGCTGAACCTGAGCTCGACTTAGTCCTGTAGGGCTCATTAACCCTGGGGGTCAGGGGTCAGTGGCGCCCGGCCGCACCATCACTCACCCAGGTCCCTGCTGGACTCATAACCCTGAGTGATGGGGTGTCAGCCTCCTAAATTCACTCAATCCCAAAGCGGGTGATTTAGTAACGAGGAGCCACGATGTAGGAATTTATCCTAATTACATTAAAGCTTCAATATATCAATAATGCTTAATCATCTGAAGACAGCTGCATTTGTTTATGTCACCCTGGGAGGCTCGGCTAAGCGTTCACACTTCCTCCTTCTCAAACACTCAACACAGCACGTGGGTTCACCAGCCAACACAATCTCTCTCTCTCTCTCTCTCTCTCTCTCCTCTCTCTCTCTCTCTCTCTCTCTCTCTCTTTCTCTCGCTCGCTCTCTCTCTCTCTCTCTCTCTCTCTCTTTTGTATCTCACTCTTTCACTATCTCTGTCACACATGTGCACACACCCCCCCCCTCCTCCCCGCATGCACGCAAATACACCACTGATATGGTTTTCATTTGCCCTGATGTATTGGTGATTAGCTTTGAGGATTCCTCAGTTCATGATAGGTATAAAATCGAACCCAATTTCTGTCTTTAATTAAAGCTATTCCAAGGGCAGGCCAGGCTGCTGTAAGGCCATGACTTAAAGAGGTCAATGGGAGACAGCTTTCCAATGGGGGTCTAATTCAATCACGTTTGTATCCGGATACATGGCTGGGGGAGGGGGTCTTCCTATAGACATACAGTGATCCACAGTGTTGAAGTAACATGTTCCTATGGCATCTACAGCAGCAGCGGAACAGTTTCCATGTTAACACCAGTAGCTGAAGACCGGGTGTGTTTGTCTTCAGGGGGCAGGGCTTTGTAATACACCAGCTGGGTTTCAGATTGGCCCCCAGTTTTACCCCTCAGCGAAAACAGGGTGCACAGACCTCCGGGGGGAAACCAGCTGTGTTGACCACAACCTCTGGGGGCACGCAGGCGGGAACGCACGCATCAATGATCGTGTGCGTGCACACAGAAGCATGCACGCGTGCTCACTGCTGGCCAGCTGTGGCCACCTTGCTGGTCTGTGGTGTGTGTGTGCGTGTGTGCATGTTAGTGAGTGTCCATGCGCGTGTGAACCCTCAGGAACCCCCAGCTGCCCTCTGATCAGGAGCCTTTGGTACTGAGCCAGGAGGGACAGGAGATGAGAAGCGGGGAGAGGAGAGGAGTGGACGGGGGCAGGAAGGGGGAGGGGGGAGTGGAGGATGAGGAGGCACGAAGGAGAGGGTCTACAGTGCAGCTTGCCCACAGCTGAGTCGAGTTGGAGGCAGCTGATTCTGTGTGTCGCCCGTGGAGGTGTTTGTTCTCAAAGGTTCTCTGATTCCCAGCCTTGCCTTCTCATAACACGAGAGATCGATCCGAGCTCTGGTCAAACATTGGCCGAATCCTCCCTCCCCCCGCGGAACAATAAAAAGACACACAGACCTGTACACGCATACCTAAACAGTACATTACGGGACAACGTTGACCCTTATTTACAAGTCAAAGCATCAAGATACATACTGTAACACGACCCGCTTTTGTCATCTTTTAGTTTGACATTTACTCGTAATTGTATTAATTTAGCAGACACTTTTATCCAACGAGACAGTCTGATAGAATTAAAGGTTGCTCCTATTTAGTTCTCCCACTCTTCTTCCTCTCTCTCGCTCCTTCACATACGAGAGAGAAAAGGAGAATAAAGAGCACAGCGTAGGTGTCGGCTGTGTCTATAGCTCCGTGGAGACTGAGGCTGAGCCTACACAAGCCTTCTGGATGGGATCCCTGCGCTGACGTACGGCCTCGTCCACATGACGACGCTCCCACTGGAGGGGCCGCGCGGGGCCAGCAGCCCCCTCAGAACACCTCTCTCATGTTCACAGGAAATTAGCCTCCAAATCCATCTGAGCCTCTTGAGGCCGCCGGGCAGGAACACGGCAATCGATAGCGGTTGGGGAAAAGAGCTTTTACCTGCTCAAACAGGCCATTATTTATGTATATGCAGACCAGGCAGCCATCATCGCACTTTTTGCCACATATTGACATGTTTAAGGAGGGAAATGTTTTTTTTTCTGCTTGGTCATCAATCACCTTTAGCTGCTGTTGGTGTGCGTAATTACCTCAGTTTGGGTTTTCAAGAGAAACAGCATTTATGTTCTGGTTATGTGCTGTGCAGTATACTGTACAGATACGCAGTACAGAGAGAAGTCTTTGTCATGCTCATTCTCAATATCTGCAAAACAATTCTATGCATTTTTAACAAGACACATTTTTTTTTAGGCCTAAACATAGACATGTCACATCTCATTCAGGCCTATCGACAGAAATAACCAATGGACCAATATTCACCCAAATCCCCCAAAACAACAGCTTTGAAAGCCAGGCCCAATCCCACACCATGATGCTTTGATAAACACCAACGCCACCCCCACAACAGAGGCCATCTTTATTCTGGCAATTAGGCAAAGCGCTGGATTATCTCTCCTTCAGCCAAGCCTGCTGCAAATCCGTCCCGATTCAATTATTCTCCTCCCCTGTCTGCGTCCGTTTGGGCGTGTGGCCAGGGGAGAAATATGCTCAAGGATTTGGACTGCTAAAATTGTTTTTATTTTTATTTTCATTCCATTCCTGCATTCCATCAGACTTGACAAGACTATTAAATAAAAATGAAACCTTGGGAGCTTGAAAACAGTGTCCTTGTAAATATTTTATGACAACAATAACCACAATTTACTTTATTTTTTTGCTCACCTTTCACTCTCCTCTCCTCCTCCTTTGTGCTGGAACTGTTTCCCTTCGGTTTGCACTCTTTGCTGTCTTCCAGGATGATGTGTTTGTGCTGTACATATCTGGACTTATCAGATATGGTCTCTCACACTAACTTTTATCAAAGATGATGACTGACTGGTGTTCTGGGATTTTCTCATCTCTTCACTCGAGGCCTTTTTACTCTCTTTCTCAGTGCCTTAGATCAGACGGTCCCCTCCCTCTCCTCTCCTCCCCTCTCTCACCCTCCTTCCTCTCTCCATCTCCACCTCTCTGAGTGTAGGGCAGCCTCAGTCCTTCAGTGTGTACTGAAGTGGATGTGTGTTGGAGGGCTGAGTAGAGAGACCCCCTGGATGTGTGCAAACGCCCCCCCTTCTGTTTACCCTCCCGGGCGCCATGTTCCCCTCCCAGCCTATCACTGTTGTGGCTGTCATCTCCTTCATTTGATGTGTCTGCTAGACAACGACCTGTCAGCCTAACACGCACGCACTCCCTCCCCCCCCACCCCCTTCTCTCTCATCTACAGATACCACCGTGTCATCTCAGAAAGGTAAGACAACTTACAATCAGTCATGTGAGTCCTGTGTCTGCTTGTGATGAGTGGGGTGTGGGCGTGTGGGCGTGCAGCTGTTTGTCAGGATGCGTGTGTTTGTACAAACTGCTCGTGTTTGCGTGTCACTGTAACAACGTTCATGTTGCTGTTTAGTGCCACATTGTAACTTCAGGATGCACATCGTATTTTACTCCCGTTCACAGACAGACGATGATGACACTGTCCACACGATGCGTGCGCCTGATAAAAGCACATCTGTCTGACTCACTGAACACAGTGGTTGTCCATCGTTACTGTCAGGTGGAAACCTTGTTTGTCCAAAACCGTTTGAGACTGTAGGTACTTTATTGATCCCAAGGCAAAATTGCCTTACTTTTCGGAAAAACGAGATACAAAGTTTCCACACAGCAATGGTATATTATTGGTCTGGGGTGTATGGGTGGGCGGGCGGGCAGACGGGCAGACGGGCAGGTAGACAGATATATGGGGGGTCAGATGGCTGAGCGGTTAGGGAATCGGACTATCAATCATAAGGTTGCAGGTTAGATTCCTGGCTGTGCCAAATGATGTTGTGTCCTTGGGCAAGGCACTTCACCCTACTTGGCTCGGGGGAATGTCCCTGTACTTACTGTCAGTCACTCTGGATAAGAGCGTCTGCTAAATGACTAAATATAAATGTATATACACACAAACAGGCAAGCATGCAGGCAGACAGGCCAACGGGCGGACAGACAGACCCATAATGCACCCAGGCAGATTGACAGACAGTTGGCAAGGCAGGATGTTTACAGGCAGGCAGCCATGCAGGCAGTGATGATTGCACCAGAGAGCACAATAGCCAATCAGCCCACAGTTTACTGGTGACTTTGGTCCAACTTTGGCTCCCCTCCTGCAGCGCTGTGCGTGAAGCAGGACTGTGTTGCTTCTCTGGCAGCCAAGAAGCTCAGCTAGATTGTAGGTGATGTACAGTACTCTCTGAGTCACGGATTCAATACCTCCAGCTCTCTAGAAGTCATGCTTCTAGTACACAGCAAAGATTGGGAGGCACACATTTCAGATAAGCTGAAGTCAAACTTGTTTACCTCCAATTGCATGTGACAGTGTACCACACACACACACACACACACACACACACACACACACACACAAACACAGGCAGTGCTGGGCTCATATATGTGAATATGTGCCATGAAGCTGTGTTGTCAGACAGGGCTGTAAAGCTAAGTGATGTGGGCTGTCTGTGCTCTCCTGTCTGATGGATGTGAAGAGGGACCAGAGACTGCCGTGGTGTACATCATCTCTCCACAGATGCCCCACCCTGCCTCACACACACACACACACACACACACACACACACACACACACACACACACACACACACACACACACACTCTCCCACATATGGTCTTGAAGGAGAGGGAGATAAATAAGGCCACCACAACCTGTCTGCTGCTGTGTGTGTGTTTATGTGTATGTGTGTGTGTGTGTGTGTTTAGTAAGTATGCGTGTTTTTGTCTCTTTTACAGACTTTCAGATTCCCTTCTTTTGTCTAGGGGCAGCAGCCACTAGTGTTTAAACTCAGTCTCTCTCTCTCTCTCTCTCTCTTACACACACACACACACACACACACACACATATACACACACACACAGACACACACAGACACACACACACACATACAGCCATGTAGAAGGATGGCTCGCTCTATTCATTCATACACATTGAGTTATAGAGGAATTTACAGCTATGACAACACCATCGGTACTAAAGAGCCGTTGGGCCTTGAGCTGAAGATAAAATACACAGAGCCCCCTGATGTGTGTGTGTGTGTGTGTGTGAAATCTTACCGGGATTAAAGAGATACAGCACAGAATGTGTGTTTAGTTGCCAGTGTCAAGTCACCTCTGGCTAACTGTGTGTTCGTGAGCCATGTGTCGCAGCTATCTTTTACATGCCTGTGCTATTGTGTTAGCTTATCGAATCACACATGCAGATGAGATGACATTGTGTCAGCCATTTATCTTCTATCGAAGCAAACAGGCACAGAGTGAGTGAGCCATGGCCCCATAGCCTCCTCAGCACGTCGGGCTATTTCTAGAGGCTGAATGACCTGTACGCTCTCCTCTCCAGAACCAGTATCCTGATAGATGCAGGACCTCATTATAAGATAACCTCAAACCTAGGGTCGTCGTCTCTACAAAAAAAAAGCTCGCTTCTCTCTCCCCTCTCTCTCTCCCACCTCATGTCTCTCTTTTCTGCGGCAAATGAAGTATATTTATGGCACCTGTGCTGGAAAAACAGTCTCCAGGAGCTGTTCCTCTAATTTCATTTTCAAAATGCCAGCGATAAATTCATCAAATGGGCCGAATCGAATCGGAGTCTCACGCAGGCCCATCCGTCATGGCCGTCCCCCGAGGTCTGTGGGCGTACTTAAACCATCCAAGAACCTTCACTGGCAGGGAGAGGAGATGGAGGGAGGGGGTGGGAGGAGGAGAGAGGAAGATACACCAAACATAGAAGAGGCATTAGTATGTGTCAGCCTATTATTACTAAGGTACACATGGTCATTTATGTGTGCTTACATACATGTGCAGGAAAGAATAACTGTGTGAATGTGTGTGTGCGTGAGAGAGAGAGAGAGAGAGAGAGAGAGTGGGTCTGTGTGTGTGCAGAGGTCAAAGCTAATTCTCCAACACATAGAAGCCTCAGTAGGAAGCCCCGTTAAGCACTGTGGCTGCCGATTGGCCTGCGTGATAATTGATTAATCACAACACAAGTTCATTGATTTTGCTGCTCATCGCCTCCTTTGCTCCAAAAGCACTTTGAGCTTCATCCCCAGGCTGGCTCTGAGAGCTGCAGGTTCACACGCTCTGTGCCCTCGGATCCCCCTACCTTCCTCCCTCCCTCTCTCCCTTCCCTCCTTCCCTCCTTCCTAGCTGGACGAGGGTTACTCGATGTGTATCTTTGTCTTCCTCGACACTCCTGAACCTCCTGTCATTTGTTTGACTTTGTATTCCCTCTCTCTTTCCCTATGCCTGAGTTTATCTTTCTGTCTGTGTGTGTGTGTGTGTGTGTGCATAGGGGTGTGAGGCTAAGCTAGGCGAGTGAGGGTAAAGCAGCTTAACACTAACAGGGCTAATGAAGTCAGGGCCGTATCCCTCTGAATCAGATCAATGCTGCTATTCTTTGGAGCCTGTCAGCGTTTAATGATTAGATGAAACATGCAGCTACGACTATGAGCAGACATACACACTTTACTATGAGATTTCCTGGCTCTGTCTTTCTCTCTGGAACTCACAATCATTTGCACACACATAAACACACCACACACACACAACACACACGCACACACACACACACACACACACACACACACACACAAAGGGACCACAATTGCATTTTCATGCTAACAAAAAAGGCTAACAAAAAATGTGTACATACACACACACACATACAGTACATACACACACACATACACACACGCTCACTCCACCCACTTTCAGCATAGCGCTTCTCTGCCATGATTGATGGTTCAAACATGGCATCAAGGGTATACAGCAAAGAGATTGGATGCCAAACTAATGACAGAGAGATTTACAGAGAGAGAGCTGTCTATTGATCCCCGCTATGTGCAGGGGAGTGTAAAAAGGCATGGGGAGACTTAGTCCTCTCACTGATGCGCACGCTGTAAACAAGTGTGCTTGTTCTGGTGGAGAGGCATGCATTGGCCTGCTTTCATGCAAGTTCTGCTCTGTTTAATAGTATTCACTCCACTCAATAAACCATACCAACATTTTGAAATGTTTACCATTTTAGAGCTGTCTTTAATCAATCCTCTCTGATCTGGAAAAGAAGTGAGCGTGTTCTCTCTCTGCTCCACGTCACCCTCGTCGATTCAGCGGAGCGTGCGGCACTGCTGTTTGTAGAGCGTGAGCGGAGTGTGTTTGTTTGTGTGTTCTAATGCTAATGCTGCGTTGCAGAGCGACAGGGCCGGGTGTGGGGTCAACAAGCTGCCTCTCTGTGGGAGTGAAGGGGGCCTCGGAGGAGCTCGGCCCCTTCTCGCCCTGTTAGCCACACATGCTAATTTACCTGTCAACTTACACAGGGAGCAGACTGATCCACAATCTCTCTCTCTCTCTCTCTCTCTCTCTCTCTCTCTCTCTCCTCTCTCTCTCTCTCTCTCTCTCTCTCTCTCTCTCTCTCAGTTGTTCAGACCTCATTAAAACTTCCATACTGTTGTTCGACTGCTTTCAACTGCATCCACACGCCATGTCGTCCTTATGCATTCTGTTCTTCAATTACATGACACTTCCCCCACTCCACGCTTAGGAGCTCCCACTCCAGTCTTTAATTGAAATGCAGGCAGTCTTCTGCTTCTGTGTGTGGGCTGATCTCCAGCTGTCCCCTCCCATATCTCCCTCCCTCCCAAGCGTGTTGAAAGGCTGGTGTGGAGGAACCAGGCAGGGCTGTTGTTCTCTGAGCCCCCTGCGTGGTGGTAATGTGAGACTGAGGATGTGTGAGCACGCCTTGGTCTGTTTACCTGCTCCGAGCTGCTCTCCGCTGCTCACTCTCCCCTGGACCCCAGGCGTCACAGGCCTGGTCAGGGAGCTGTGTTTGTGTTGAGCTGCTTCAGACAGCATGACCCCAGGCCTGACCCCTTTCTCCCCAGGTAACAAGGGCTGCCTCAGGGGGCGCTTAAATACCAGCCACTGCTGGGCCATCGTGTGCCACTCTCCTGGCCTGATAATCCCTGTGTGTGATGGTCCTGGGGGAGCGTGCTATGGTGAATGGCCTCACCTGGGGCTGGTAATACCCAGACATAAGCACAGGGGACAAGCCCTGTCCTGATTTGCTGGTCATAACAACTGGCCAATGGGTGTAGCGGTTGGTCTTTGATTTGTTTAAGTTGGGTCAGAGGTACAGACACACACACACACACAGGAAAAGTGAGCGAAGGAGAGAAAGACAGAGAGAGTCTGTCCAGACGAGGACTGGTCCTCATTAGACCTGTCTGTGCATGGGAAGACTCCTGTCTGCCTCAGACAGAAACACACAGACACGAGACAAGAGGAGACCAGAGCCAAGAAGTAATAAGAAAGAAGAATAGAGACAGATCACAGATCTCTCTCCATCCCCTTCTCTCTCTCTCTCTCTCTCTCTCTCTCTCTCTCCCTCTCTCTCTCTCTCTCTCCCTCTCTCTCTCTCTTGCTCTACCTCTCTATTCTTCGCCTCGGTTCCAACGGCCAATTAGATAGAGAAACATGAGGAGGTTTTTGAACAGGGGAACTTAATTTGCTGTTCCAGGGTGGGGGCAGCTTGCAGAGTGGAGATGTTGACAGAGTTTGAGTGGGCCAGCATTCACCATCTCCTAACCGCTGAAGGGGCTCCTTTACAGCCAGGCTGGATGGGTGGAAGGAGGTAGATGGGTATATGCTGTTCCAAGCTGATCTAGAGCTGCCTCCTCCTCTGATGATGTCATTCCTAGAAGCTCAGCCAATCCCGTGAGGCTAATGAGCCTCTGTCATGTTTGAACAACATGTTATTGTCCTACTGCTCCCTGCTCTCATCCATCGTACATCTCTGTCTGCTTACACTGGCCATGACACAGTGGGGGGGGAGGAAGCCCCATGGTGCTAGTGGGGCGGGGGGAGGGTGGCATATTGCACCCAGCGGGAATGCTCCTGTGTGGGTCTTCTCGGCAGCAGGCTCGGGCCAGCTTGGATAGGCTCAGCAGGGTGGAGGTGGAGGGAGACTGGGGATGGGTTAGATGGAGCACATCAATCTCAGAGTATGGCAGTGCAGACATGGGAGACTCTGAGATCCACAGAGAGCTGGAATAGACGTGTTCCCGTACCATACTTATGCAAGCTCTCGCACAGAACACAAGTGTGCATCTGCACGAAAGTACGCGAGAAAATAAATGTTATCACTTGAAAAGTGAGTTTACCAAACTTTTTTCTAATTGACTTGACACCCTCGAGCTGCTTTGATGAGTTTCTGTAACATGATCACATTGAGGTGTGAGCTTGCATGTGCATATTCATACATGGGTCCATAACGAGCTACACACATAACAAGCTTCACCCAGCCCCACAGTCACGCTAATTAGGCTGGCGTTTCCCTTTTCTGCTTCTACGCTCTCGAACCCAGCCTCGTCAGGCTCACTCAAAGACGCATCACCACGGTAACGACAGATGGTTAGTTCCGGAGACACTTCCGGAGAGAGCCAACGAAAAAAGAGTAAAACAAACACACAGCCTAGGCAAACAAACAAGAAAGGGAGCACGTCGAATCTTCTCAGACGGACTGCTGAGGAAACAATTTCTCTCTTCCTCTCGTTGGATTCAAGTCCAGGAGTTTTTATTACCAAACTTCAGATGCAAATCCTGCTCGTTCTTTGACACCAGTGAGGACAGAGAAAACGAGCTGGCTTTTGGAGCAAATTGGCGTCAGTCACACTGCCTGGCAGAACAGGGGACCAGAGCAGAGCGTGGAGGAGAGACTCTTTCACAAGCCTTTCTTCCTACAGCTACTTCTTCTGCACATTTCCTTCTCTTTCTGAAACTTGCTTTTACACTTACTCTTGACTGTACAGATCTCTGCCGACCACTGTTTATGGCTGGCAACATCAGCATATTCCACCCGAGTGGTCCTATCTTGGGACATTTAAGCGAGATATTTAAGAGAGATATAGAGAGAAAGATTGAGAGATCGAGAGAGAGAGAGACAGAGAGAGAGAGAGAGAGAGAGAGAGAGAGAGGAGAGAGAGAGAGAGAGAGAGAGAAGGGGGGGGACTTTCACATATACACAGTGTATGAAGTGTGCCCTCCTCCTTCCCCCACCCTCTGTCCCTCCTCCTCCCCTGTATCCTCCTCTCCCCAGGATGTATCCTGCTCCCTGCTGGGGCGACACGCTCACTGTGGGGGGGCAGGCGGGGGAGAGTGTTGTCCTGGAGGTAGACTTGGCCCGGGGTTCCAGTGTTGTTTTGGGTTCCCAGCCAGGACTCTGGTGTGCGTGTGCCCGTGTGTATGTGCATGACTGCGTGTGTGTGGGAGTGGGAGTTGTCAGTGTAGATATAGGGGGTAGATAGGGGAGGATCAGTCCAGGTAGGAAGGAGGTGTGTGTGGGGGAGGGGGGGGTCAGTGTCACCACTGTAAATACTCCTTATAACCCCTCATGCTCTGTGGAGCACTGTCAAACACTCTCCAGAAATGAATGAGTCTGCAGGGTCATGTGTGGAATGCTCAAGAGGATGAGAAGGACACAGGTGCTCCTACAGTCTGGCTCCTGTGATCAGATTGGTTCATGTTTTATGAAGATTACGGTTGAGCATGGTGGATACCCTCTAGAGAACACTGTTCTTGGGCACATTCTCCCAAAAGACATTTCTCCATCTCTACCGCTCACAGTGTTTCCCTTAGCTCAAAGTAAACAAATGGCTCTGTGAGAGCACTGCGTAGAAGCTTCCAGTGGGCCCATTCACCATGACGACATGGCATCTGTGGCGAGAGAGAACGGGGGGGGAGGAGAGGGAGAGAGAGGGAGAGAGAGGGATAATGAGAGAAAGCAATGGAGACAGAGAGAGAGAGAGAGAGAGAAGGGGGTTCAGATGGATTATTCCTGGCTAATTCCTCACAGAAATCTGCTCTAAGCCATCAATAATTCATGTGAGCCCAGGCAAGGTAAACACTGCTTAGCCTATGAAGGTGCCAGACTGGTACAGGGAGACAGTCAGGGCCACCATCGCTGCCACTCGCTCCAAATGCATCGGCAGCTCCCACTGAGGAGCTCTAGCGTCCTAAATGGAAATGGAAAGCTCATTAGCATTAGCAGGTGAAATGCATGTCCCGTAAACAGCAGCGCTGCCCGCATGGTGCAGCATTAGCATAGCATTCAGAGTAACGATGATAGAAAAGAGCCAATTAGAGTGATGGGTGCTGTGTTTGTGTGTGGGTGTGGGTGTGGGTGTGGGTGTGTGGGTGTGTGTGTGTGTGTGTGTGTGTGTGTGTGTGTGTGTGCGTGCAGAATGCAAGCTGAGTGTCAGCTTTGTTATGGCACCCTGTTGTCGTGGGAGATGGTCTCTCAGTCAGTCGGAGCCTAAGCTAACAGCTGAAACAGATGCTAAAAGAGGATCCTACTTCCTCTCTGTCGTTCGGTCTCTTTATCTGCTCTTTTTCCTCTCTCACCTGCTCTCACAGGGGCACATTCTCTACCTCTCCCTACTGTAGTTATTCCCTCCCTCCCCCTCTTCTCCACTTTCATCTCGCTTCACTTGTTTTTCCGGGGCTTGTTTCTGATGGTGTGGAGGCAGAGAAGCAGAGGGACTTGGGAAAGACGTGTTGTGTTCATGGAGCTTTAGCTCTTCTTCCCAATCCTCGGTCCCTATTCCCCCCTAAGAGGCAGCCCCCCACCACCCCCTCTTCCCCTCCCCGGTGGCCCAGTGTTCCAGCAGCATCTGTCTGGGAGGAAGATGACGTCCTAATGGCCCCCAGGGGGACATCGAGGGAAGCAGCCTTTCTATGACTTTGGAGCTGCGATTACGATAAGAGGACTTTCTGGAGTTAAGAGGCAGAAGTTTCTGCCGTGTGATTAGGTGCGGGAAAATTGTGTGTGTGTGTGTGTGTATAATGCCTCGTAGCAAACTATATCTCTAATGCTAGTACAATCTCTCATGAGGGTAGAGGGGGAAACGAACCTCCAGACAGGTATAGATCAAACAGACTGAAGGTGGAAACACATTCAGACACGATTTCCAAACGGTGAGTTTCGCAGCCTCCCACTGCAGCTCCATGTGTGAATGCAGTGCAGGCCGAGACAGAAGGAGGAAGAGGAGATGGCGCTTTCACAGCTGACTTTCAACATGATTTAGCGCAGCGGAGCCTGGAGATGCTATTGCAGTATTTCTTTGTGAGTGAGTGTGTGTGTGTGTGCTTTTCCATACAAACATGCTTGCGTGTTTTGTCGTCTCTTTTGTGTGTGTGGATGTGAACTCAAGTGTGTACCGTCCCTGTCTAAGAGACTGTGGCCTAGTGAGTCCTGTGTCGCTATTTCAGCGAGGGCAGGAGACCCTCGTATCCCCCAGCACCATGAGGGGCAGTGAGAGCCCCTGGAGCTGGGGTAGAGATGGGGCCAACCGAGGGCTTATACCAGGCCTTACCAGGACTACTGCAGGCTACTCCCTGCAGAGACTAGCAGAGGAGCATCTTATGAAAGCAGCAGGGTTGAGACTTATCCTGGCATAGCAGTCTTAAATCCTCTCTGTGATTAGATACATGGTAACGGGAGAGAAGTATTCGGAGGTGTAGAACATGTTTAATATGGGGCCAGTATCAGTAGTGTGTGGAGCAGGGCGGGGTGAGATGCTCCCTATGGGCTTTATTACAGGCCAGTAGTCTGTTCCTGCAGCCTCCAACACTAACTCCCCTCCAGCTCTGCCACATGAAGGCCAGACGTCCCCATTAGGAAAACACAGCAAACACAGCTTTTTCCCTTCCTTCCCTGCCTCTCTCCCCTCCTCCCCGCTCACTCCCCCAGCTGTGCCCTGGGGATCAGTGTAGTAGGAATGACGCTGCCCCACAGTGAATACTCAGTGGGTGATAAAGCTACATTAGAGCCCAGTTCATTAAAGTGCTGTCTTGCTCTCTCTCTCTCTCTCTCTCTCTCTCTCTCTCTCTGCCCAATGCGAGTGACACCTGTCCCCAGAGAGAGCAGCAGTGGACCGCAGGCCACAGCTAACAGGCAATATGCTGGCGCTCTGATTGCTCTAGCCCCAGGTCTTCTGCCTGGGAAGGCTATCTCCTTTCTCCCTGCTTCTTCCTCCCCTCTCTCTATCACTTCACTCCAGTTGAATAATCCCCCTTCTCTTTTTGCACTTTTCTTCATTCTTCTCCACCTCCTCCAGTCGACCTCACCTCCTCCTCTCCCCTCCAGTATTTTCCAGTAAATCCTGACCTTTTTCTACCCTCTCTCTCTCTCTCTCTCTCTCCTCTCTCTCTCTCTCTCTCTCTCTCTACCCTTCTTTTTCATCTATCCTCGTCTACCTCGTGTTGCCTCTCTTCTGCTTTTCTTTCTTTCTTTTCTCACCTTTATCGTTGGCATCTGTTCCTGTCTCCTTACCTCGCTCCTTTTCTCCTACTCTCTTTGTGCCTTCTTTACCTCCCTGCCTCACTGCCTCACTGCCTTTCCCTGCCTCACTCTGTCCACCTCCTGTGTTTTTCCCGCTTCTCTCCCTCTCTATCCCTTCCTCTCTCTCACTGCATCGCTGCTTCCCTGGTTCCTTTCCACCCATTCCTCTCTCCCCTCCCTGATTCTGCTCCCACTGCCTCCCTCACTCTCTCCCCTTCCCCACTTGTCTCCTTCCTTGTCTCTCCCTCCCTCCCTCTGCCGGATCCAGGTGAGCTCTCTGAGCAGTGGGAGGTGCTGAGGCGTGTAGCGGTCAGCGGTGCTCATGGGTAATGTGCAGATCAGTCATCCTCTGGACAGGTGTGTAATAGAGGGAGGGGGCAGAGGAGAGGGAGAGGTGAGGGAGGGGGAGAAGGGGGACAGTGGGGGATCTCTAGGGGGGAGAGAATCAATTTCACCGGGAATCAGGAGTGCAAGGAAGCAGAACTTCTCTTATTCCTTCATTCTTCCCCTCTTTTTACCAGGCTCTCTCTCTCTCTCTCTCTGATTCACTACTGGCTTCTGTGGTAGAGTTGAAAATGCTCCAGCAGAACTGCACACGAGCAATGGATTAAATCCCTAGGTAAATGAAAACACAGATAATAACATCTTTAGTAATTGTAATATGTGTCCACTGTTTAAGGGAAGAAATTACAGAGAAAAAAAACTGTCACTCTCTCTCTCACTCTCTCTCGCTCTCTCTCGCTCTCTCTGTATTTCTGCTCTGTCTCGATCTCCTTCTCTCTCTCCTTCATCTCCTGGGGTGCAGTGAATCAGAGCAAATCAAACAGAGAGAGAGAGAGAGTTAAGGAGCAACATGAGCAGAGACCCAGAGTGCTGGTTCGTCCACTGTGGATCCACCAGAGCCAGGCCACAGAGACCCTTGGACACTGTGGACGTGTCCTTGTGACCAGCTCCAGTGACACGCGTAACCCTGTCACTCACCTGTGAAATGGGCCCAGTGATTAAAGAGCTTTTCCACACTCGGGACATGCAGCCAGAACACGTTTGTAAATGCACTTATGGTTCGAATATCCTGCAACAGTTCCACTCCATAAAGTGACATTAGCATGGCTGTCTGACGCATCATTAGGTTTAGGGACACTTGCAGCCGGGATGATGTAGAAGAGAAAGAAAATTGCTCATCAGTCAGATCCGGGGCTGGCCACATGCACTCATACTGCATACTTACGGCCATAATGAAGTCATGAAGAAGTATGAAATGATGCGTTTCTGGATTTGCAGTTTGCATCCGTCTTTATGACAAACATTAAAGATCAACACAGGTGATTCATGCTACACAGTGACTGCTTCCTTATGCAAGTGCTGTTTTTGATCTGAATATGTGTAAAGGAGAGAGAGAGAGAGAAAACGATAGAGATGGAGAAGGAGAAAACGAGAGAGAGAGAGAGAGAGACCAGAGATGACTAAACTACAGACTGGGTAAAGCACAGATATTATACATTACTCCACAGTCTACCATTTAATTGGTGTCATTAATATTGGTTAAAGTTTTAATAGCTATTTATTAAAACTTTAACTTTTTTCCTGCGTCTTATGTGAATAGAATTATTATTCTCAAATGCTGCATACTATAAAAAGATTTGTGAATAAATTATTTATGCCCTCCCACTTCATTTAATCTGCAATATTTCATTCCTAAAAGATTTGTTAAAAAGAAAATAGCCCAAAGGTCCATTATTGGGTAGAATATTTCAACACTAAATACATGAGAGTTCCTTGTTCCTGAATAGTTCTCTATAAACGGTTCCTGTCACCTTCAATTAGGCCAGCCCTGGTCTCCTCTGAAGTTCTCAGCTTCAGTTAAGCACAGGTAGTGATCTGAGTCGACCTCCCAAAGCAGGTTTTACTACTACTGATCTCCAGAAGAATACACCGTCAGCCCCAATAAGAGTGGTTACCAGAAAACATGATATAGTGTACACAGTACATTACAACTTTCAGTGGTTGGTTCAGGACACAGAAAAACAGCACACTATTTTCACTAAGGATCAAATTAAAGCTGAGTTCATGGTAGGCCTTCTAGAAGCATTACTGTCTTTGCTTAACAGGGCCTAGCGCTAGCCAGTGGACCTTCCCGGTGGCTGTGTAGGCTAGCTGTGTGATGTGTTCAAGGTAAACTTAGTCTGGTGAGGAGCCAGGAAGAGACTGGGGCAGAATCTTAATGTACACAGCAGTCTAATTTGGCTGTTTAGATCATTAAAGCAGCAGCCGCTGTCAGATAAACCAGTAGCTCAACACCCCCCGTGCTTATCGGCTGAGAAGCCTCCTATGCAAGCAGACAGATTTAAGGAAAGCTCCAATCCCCTGTTATTAGAATTAATTATAGCTAAAAGATTAGAAACTTTTCTCTCTCACAGAGAGTAATCTGTATAAGTGTATGATTTGGTTGTTTTTTTTGCTTCACGATGAGTTTAGAAGTTCATTCAATGGACTGCAGAATCGTGTTTTGATCCCCTGAATGTGAATGCCTTGAGGGTTTGGGGAGGGTGAGGGATATCACCACATGGTCCCCTGTAGGAATGGATAAACAGATCATGGATCAATCTAGTCATTTGTTAAGACCCTGCAGCGTGTGTTGCATTAACAGAATCCCATCACTCATCTTGTATGGACAGTTCTCAGCAGTGGCCCTAATCTCCACTCAACACTGTGTCCCAGTGTCCCTCTTTGCCTTGCCTTTTATGGTTGTCATGTATGTGCTCTCTGTCCTCATTGACCTCCATCTTTACCCTGTCTATGATTTATTGTCATCCCTCCTTCCTCTTCTTCTCACCCTCCCTGGCTCTCTCTTTGGACAGGTTAGTGTGAAGCTAGGAGGCAAGGCTTGTTTAAATTAAATATTAATCATCTGCTGATGAAAGGAGTGTGTGTGTGTGTGTGTGAGGGGGTGGGGGTGGTGGGTTGGGTGGCTGCAGGCCACACTCCTGAAGCCTGTGCCCTACTTCTCTATCCTAACGTCTGGTGGACATTATTCATGCACCAGCTAACCTACCTTGGCACCTTGGTGGGTACAGAGCAGCACCAGGGCAAGGCAGGCATTAAGGTCAGGCACCTTTAAATAGAAATGATAGCTAATCTGAGGAATTCAGTGGGCAAGGACATTATTCATCAGTCTACTGTCAGAAAGCCCCACTACTACCCTTAACCTACTGGACGTTTCTTTCCAAAGACAAAGAAGGACTTCTGTGGAGCTTTTTCGACCGTATTTGTTGAAAATGCCACAATCTTGTATTGTGTTTAGAGACAAGCCTGTCATATTTATACAGCGCTCAACACAGGTCTCTTGTAATTGTAATTGAATCAATTACTGTAACACTTCACATCAGGCCAGCGTCTCTAATGTATTATTCATTTTCACACAACATAACACATCTGAAGGATTGACTTTAAAGTTCATGCATATTTCATATCCACACATGCTAGCACATACACAGCATAATAAGCTCAGATGAAGCGAAAGGCCATCACGTTGATTTAACCACATCTCACACCACATTAGTCACACCCCAACTGTCCGACAGACAGACAGACAGACCACACGTTGAACAGACACGCAGACAGTTAGACAGGCAGACAACCACACACCCATACACGTCGTACACACACACACACTTTACCCTGTGGCCGGTGCATATTACAGTAACACATATTTAGAGCTGAATAGTCATTAACGTAATCCATATTAACAAGCATCAACACTGACTGTATGTTTATGTCATATATAAGTCTGCTTTACTAGAGTAGCATTAGCACATAGCACAATTTGCTTATTATTACATAATATGTATTTATTGTGCTGTGTATGAATACCAACAGTTTATTTGCTAGCTAGTTAAGAAAGGTTAGACAAAATATAAGAATACTTGGCTTAATCAGGGCATATGTGTGTGTGTGTGTACAGTATGTGTTTGCATGTGTCCATGATTGTGTGTGTGTCTGTGTGTGTCTGTGTGTGTGTGTGTGTGGGAGGGGTGTCCAGGGAGCCATGCAGGCTGGCTGAATATTAAGCGTGAGTGTTGTGTGTGCAGTATGCTGCTGGTGTAGCGTGGCATGCTCTGGCTGCTTCCTGTGGCTCTCTGCAGGGCTGCCTGGGCTATTAAATAGCATGCACTCGGGAATAGACAAATCCTCAAACACTCACACTCCACAGAACAGAGGGCAGGACTCTGCGTGTGCGCGTGTGTGTGTGTGTGTGCGCGTGTGTTTGTGTTTATCTGCCAGTTGTTCTCTGCTGCTGTGTGAGTGTTGCCTGTACAGGCTTGTATTAAGTGGACTCGAGCAGTGTACCGTGCCAGTGCCTCTCTGCGCTCTGCAAGGTGTCTGGGCTTCATGTGGATGCATCCTGTGACTCAACAAGCCCCCCACCCCCCTCGCTCCCCCCTTTGGTGTGCCAGCTCCAGAATATTCGGCCCCCTGCAGCACCCAGTGAGTCCCAGCAGGAGCACACACAGCACCCCTCTCTCCGTCGCTCTTCTCCCCATATCCAGCCGTCATACACAGTCGGAGAAAAGAAGAGACGTGCTGACCTGCATTAGTTAGTTGTGTTGGGGGGCGAGCTGTGAGTGTGTGACCGTTTTGTGATGGTAGGCAGGAAGTGATTGACCATCTGTTAGTGGCTGACAAGCTACTTTGTTTTATAGAAAACGGTGAGCCTTCTTTTTCTGAACACACAGTTGTTTACCAACACAAGGTTTCAAGGTCCTCGTAAAGTAGTAAAGCTCACTGTGATAGAGGCCAATGTGAAGCCAATAGAGTGGGAAGGTTCACATTGTCAACCACCTTTCCATCCACAGTGTTCGAACTATTACATGTCCTTCAGACCACTCCTCCCCCACCCCTCTGCGGCGGTGCCACGGGTGACCTCTAACATGTAGTATCAGTAATCAATGGTCTGATATCAACCACCAGCCAGCCAGCCAACCAACCAGCCAGCCAGCCTGCCTGCCCCTCTCTCTCTCTCTCTCTCTCTCTCTCTCTCTCTCTCTCTCCTCCCTCCCTCCCTCCCTCCCTCCCCTGCTGCCCCAAGCTGATTCTCCTTTATCTGCCTAGACAGACAGCTCTCACATTGACACACGCACGCACGCACACACACACGCATGCATTTCCATACATCCTCAGGAATCACAGCAGGCAATTAGTTCACATTGTCTTTTAGTTGTTTATCAAGGGAGAAGCTCAACCTTGAACGTGTAGTAGAGAGTTGTCCTTCTAGTGTGGACACAGACTTGTCCTCTCTGCTTAGTGCCGGATGCTCCGGACATGTTTATTATTTGTTTTTTAAACTGACCTCTAAGTCTTGCAGGCATCATTATCCACCTGTGTGAGGAGAGAGAGAGAATATATATATATATATATATATAGAGAGAGAGAGAGAGAGATGAGAGAGAGAAGGAGAAGAGAGGGAGAAAAGAAGGTTGAGTGGAGGGAAGGAGTGGATGATTTCCCCTGCCGACGCTCTGGCTTTACAGAGTAAACATAATAATGGAGTCCAGCTACGGGTGTCTGGGGGCCTCAGCGCAGGTCTAGTCAAACCCAATATTACTGTGGGCTGCACAACTCAAGGCCTTGGCACAGGGATGCCTCACTTAGGTAACCCTCTCAGATAAGTAGAACTCACGTCTGCTAATTAAACACAAGCGTGTGGTCCTCAAGCAGCACTCTTCACACACAGCGTGTTAGGGCCGCTGCAGTCTGGCCTGATGTCTCCGAGAACAGACAGGGGTTGCTAGCGGACTCGTCTCAAAACCATAACTACTGTATTCCTTTCTTTTGAGATGTTTGCGCCTTTCTTTCATGGCAGTCTTTATAACCGCTGATTGGTCTGTTGCTGATGTGTGTAATTTGAGAGTGTTTTTTAAAGGTTTTATGAGCTCAATTGCTTGTTGGTGTTGTTGGTAATGTGATTACACTAATGACAGTGGTAATTGCAGTGGGAGGGGAGCGCTGACCTGGTTGTTGCTGAGCTTGTAAAGGAGCAGCTCAACACACACCTGCCATCTCCAGAGATGCTCATTAAAGAGGAAACATGCCAAGTCCCAACAGCTCCACTTACAGGAAACACTCACAGTAACACTCAAGCTCTAACCACGGACACACACATGCACAGACAGACAGACAGACAGACAGACAGACAGACAGACAGACAGACAGACAGACAGACAGACAGACAGACAGACAGACAGACAGACACAGACACGCACTTGCACAGACATACAGACACACACACACATACACGCACATGCACAGACAGAGAGACAGACAGACAGACAGACAGACAGACAGACAGACAGACAGACAGACAGACAGACAGACAGACAGACAGACAGACAGACAGACGCACACATACACGCACAAAAACAGACACACACACAGAGAGACACACAGAGAGAGACACACACTTCACACACACATTGAGAGATATCTCCCATTGCATGTAACTTTTACACTGTTCAACTCATACAAATAGCAGTTCTAACAGTATGTCTGGCCCATAGCTGCAGTTAGAAACAGTTCCACCATAACAATGACATTAAACACCTTTCTCTGCTGCCATTAACAAGCCTATATAAAGAATGAAAGACAAGGATATTATAGGTGTGAAAGTGGCAACTAAGCTCTATCTGTATCCATCACATTTATAATGAGCACACCTTCTAAAAGTGGGAGACTTCATTTGTGACCAGAAGCTTCTAGATGAAAGAGCTGTGGAACACATGTCTATGTGTCGGGTGTGGTCCTGCCTGTTTGGGGAACTGTGGTGAGGGGAGGCAGATCAAAGTAGATTGACTGGAGTGTGGGTAATGAGTGAAATGAGATGTGATTTGTAGCGCAGACACATGCACACACACACACACACACACACACACACACACACACACACACACACTGTCAGTACAAGAGTATACCACACCTCTGGCCATGCTTTGCATTCATTTGCATATTGCATGTATAATTAGCATTTAGTCATAATGCCAGATGAAAGAAATAGCATGTAAATAAGCTCCTCTTCTAATTAGTGACACTCTGGGAGAGCAGACATATCACACCGCAAGACACCACTACACTTGACTTCTGCCCTACTTGCTTGGCAAACACACACACACACACACACACACAATGCGCTGATTGTCAGCATCATCATCATAATTAACATAATTATCATTATCACCATTATCATCACCGTCATCATTATCATATTCATGACTGTTATCTTCATCACAAACATCCTGATCATCATGGTCCTGATACTATGTCCCTTATATGGTAAGAAGCGGTCCCAACCACAGCCTCTCATGATCCAGACGTCCTCCTGCAGCAAGCCCAGCAGCTGGAACAGCTGAGCCTGCTTTCACCTCCATCTTTTAATGTTCCTCATCGTCATCACCTCCCATTTGA
Organism: Mallotus villosus; assembly: GCA_903064625.1. NCBI lineage: Eukaryota > Metazoa > Chordata > Actinopteri > Osmeriformes > Salangidae > Mallotus > Mallotus villosus. The sequence continues at coordinate 119,017 of CAEFZP010004321.1, read as the reverse complement.
CCGTTTCTCCTCTCTGTCACCTGCCACTTTGAACTCTCCTCCTCTTGTCATCTCTCTTTTAGCGTTCCTCTTCCCTATCATCTCTGCCTCTCTCTTGGACCATTTCTTCAAAGACTTTGGTTTCCTGTTTGAAGCCACACAGGGAAAGGTTAGGGCCTGGTCTAGTGAGCTGGCTGGCTCCATAGTGTCCAGCTCTAGCGCTGAGACTGCTCTAAAGGTTAGCCAAAGAGGGACAGTAAGGGGAGAGCGCATTCCATTGTGACATTGTGACATTTGTCCTCACTAGAGATAAGCACTTAAACTCCTAATATTCATGTTTTTTCCCCAATTTCTTTGCACACATTTTTTCTTTTGTACTCTCTCTCCCCTCATGTCTCCATCCCTCTCGCTCGTTTGCTCTTTTTATCTACCTCTAAAATGTTGTACGGTAGCATAATCATTGTGATTATACATCTCTGTCTAGGAGGGTACATGTTTTCCTTCCTTCCTCTGAATACAATTCTATCAACTGGCAAGAGGAATGTACATGCCCCACAGTTTTACAGTAGTTTATATTGGATAGAGACAAGATGTAGTGATCACAACTGCTTTTTAATAAAAGGGAGATAGAGGAGAGACAGAAGGAGACAACGAGAGGAAAAAGGACCAAAGATAGACATACAGTACAGAGAGAAAAGACACATGAAAAGAGATAGAAGAAAGAAAGGTCTCATTAAAGGCCAAGCCTTTCCTTGAGATATCTGTGCTTGTGTGCTTGTGTGTGTGTGTCCTTGTGTGTGTGTGTGTTCTCTCTGTGGCGACATTCACACTGTATGTCAGAAGGGTTGGTGAGGTACTTTGGCTCGTCTGAATTATTCAGCGTTACCAAACCCTCTCAACGGCTGTTTCAACAGATGCACCCTCACACCCACAGCATCGGGCTGGAGGGAGGAGAGAGGGAGGTGGAGAGAAAAGGGGGGTCCTTTCACATTCTCTTTCCTTTAGTTTTATTTCTAAATTCAACAGAGAGCCAAAGTCGTGTGTCGTACGGTATACGTGAATAGAGTCCAGATTTCTACCTGATCCCAACAGAAAGTATTTTTTTCTTTTTCTCAGTAGAATCTGAGGAAAATGTTCAAAAAATGATGACAGTACTATGCTGGTTTGTGTTCCTCTGTGTGGCTGCTTTGTGCTTGTCTAAATATTTAAAGTAGATTACATCCTTAAATCCCAGCTAGTCTGTTGTAATCCAGCCTCTAGTCCAGCTCATTACCTTCTCCCAGCGCTGCAGAGAGTTATATACACCAGCTACCGTTCATGGAGGACTCATGCTAATAGCTACGCTACTCTTAATCCTCAAAAATGCTAGCTCAAGCAAAAAGGTTGCCCCTCTTTATGGTCTTCATGCATTCTTATCACTTTTTGCTGGAAGCACTCGATGGTTTCAGTTTTGTGGAGTATTTAAAAAAGGGTTTTATATATATTTTTTATATTTTTGCCATAACTGAGCTGGTTTGATGTGAGATGGGGGAGTGAGATTGATGTCTGCTGTCATGGCGTCCCCTTATTTTGGTCTTTTCTGGTCCAAGCTTGATGTTTGGCAGCCATGGCAACTAGAAATGAGCCCTCCTGCCCCGCCCTGCCGTGTCTCACCCTGAAAATGTCATATCTAATATTGACTCATTAAAGCATGCAAGTTTAATAAGCCATCTAAAAAGAGAGCGGCAGCAGACACATTGTCCTTTGAGGCCGTATCCGGTCGCAGTATCTATCCGCTTAGTCCTGCTATTATTTCATGTCTAAGTCTCTTCCTCTCGGTCTCTCCCTACTTCTTTTTCTCCGTCACACTCTCTCTGTCTCTGCCTCTCTCTGTCTCTGCCTCTCTCTGTCTCTGTCTCTCCTCATCCTCTCTCATCTGTTTCCTCTCATGCACCCCCCTAACCCTCTTTTCGTTTTCATGTTCTGCACCATTTCATTTTGCATTACAATCGGAGACTGTACCCATGTCTTCCTATTTCCCTCTCTTGCCATCCTTCTCCTTCTCTGTGTTCTCCCTCTCTGTTGTCTGGCCCCTGCTGTTGGGTGATTGATGCCTGTGCCAGTGCACTGTGTACTTCATTACTCTGATTCTCCATGTCTGGCCCGGCCGCTGTGCCGAGGAGACGCTGGATGAGAAATCAGGGATGTGTCAGCAGGGGTAGGGGGCCACGGAGCCCTACTGAGAAAATAAAATCACCCAAATAACATCCCCAAATTGGCCCCATCTCCTGCCAGCACTCCTGTGACAGGCCAGGAGAAGTGGGCTGAGGGGTGTGTGTGTGTGTGTGTGTGTGTGTGTGAGCGCGTGTGTTTTATCTATATCTGCGTATGTAAGTATGCGGGACGACTGTATGAAAGGAAGTGTGTGAGTCTCCAGTGAGCTGCTGTAGCTCACAGTGGACACGGAGGCCAGGAGGGTAACGCCTCCTCTCTCCCTGGAGCAGAGAACACTGAGCCTCCACCTGGACCCTCAGATTGCACTCCATATCCCATAGGGTTTTTCAGATGACAGCAGCGATCTATTTGGGATTACATTGCACTCCAATTACTTTAGCTAACCAACACAGTCCGTGTAGGAGGGTGTTCTTTTGGGGGCTTTGAGCGGGGGAGATGCTGTGTGTGAAGTGTAATTACTTGGCTAGTGAAGCTTCACTACTCTCTTATCTCTCCTACTGGGACATGAGCCACATGAATGGAACTTTTGCCTGCTTGTCCTCTCCAGCAAGCTACCAACCATTATCAGTAATAGATTTACTCCCCTCTCTCTCTCTCTCTCTCTCTCTCTCTGGCTGGGGTGGAGACTCAGGCCAACATTAGCACTTAGTTCTGAGGGACTCTCTGTTTCAGTCATTCTCTCTCTCTCTCTATCTCTCTCTCTCTCTCTGTCTTTCTGTCTGTCTGTTTGTGTTTCTCTCTCTACTTCTTCTCGTTCTCTCTCTCAGTATTTCTGTCTCCCTCTTTCACTGTCTGCCAGTGCCTCACGGCACACTCAGTATGAACAAAAGCACAAATGGACTGTGTGAATTTTGTGTTTACAAAGACTCTAGCTGCTTTTTGGCTGGTTTCTGCTGAGGACAGCACTGGGTGTCAAAACAAGCCTGGGTTTGATATCCTGATGCTGTTTGAATCTTGGGCCAGAGGCTGTCAGTTCACAGAGAGAGAGAGAGATAGAGAGAGAGGGAGAGAGAGGGAGAGAGAGAGGGATAGAGAGAGGGAGAGAGATAGAGAGAGAGATAGAGAGAGAGGGAGAGAGAGAGGGAGAGAGAGAGGGCGAGAGAAGGACAGGGGAGGAGGGTTCACCCATTTTGAAGGCCTGTCTGTTTGACACCAGGTCTTCACAGCTATCTTACTGCATTAATCACATTGTTAAGCAAATACTTTTCTACTTTGACAGACAATACATCTGAGAGATGTGTGTGTGTCTGTGTGTGAGTGTGTGTGTGTGTGTGTAGTGGACAAAGAGGTTTTTTTTTCTGTGAATAATGAGTGATGCATGATGCCATGAGCATTTTGAGGCTGTTACCTTCAATTTTCCCTCCCTTAAGAGAAATCTATTCTCGCTGCTTGAAGTTAAAAAAGTGACGATGAGGAGAAGTTGAAATGTCACTGGACATTTTGTACTGCTCTGACATTTCTAAAACATGTCCATCTTTAGAAATATCCATAATTGATGTTTCTTTTCTCATTCACTGACTGCTTGTGTGGGCGAGGGAGTATGGCCATGGCAGTCCGTTCTCCATTTCTAAAGGGCATACAAATGTCTGTTAGCTTAAGCTAGTGAAGAGTTACTGTAAACATACAGTAAGTTGTCTACTGCAGCACTTAAAAAAGCATTTCAGGAGACTTTTCAAAGTATAGGAAACAAAGTGTGTCATAGGAGCCTAAGCTGAATTACTAAGCAGAAGTGGGGGAGGTCAGAATGTTTTACGGTATTTCTAAATTAGATCCCAAAATCTTATTTGTTTTAATAATCCTAATGATACCCTATTTCCAACCATACAGGTGGATGGATGGAGAGAGAGAGAGAGAGAGAGAGAGAGAGAGAGACGAGTAGAGAGAGAGAGAGAGAGAGAGAGAGAGAGAGAGAGAGAGAGAGAGAGAGAGAGAGAATGACTGAAACAGAGAGATCGAGTCCCTCAGAACTAAAGTGCTAGCCTCTCTCTGTCTGGGATTATGTGGCAGGCAGCATTGGAACAAACAGCAGATCACAGAGTGGGCCAGACTGCACTCTTGCAAGCACAGCATTTGTCGTCTTGATGGAGTTTCACTCGGTGTTCTCGCTGAATACGCAAAATGTGATATTAGTGAAGAGGGTGTGCTGCTTCTTCCCGTGTGGAATCTTCAAAATGTTACCAGGTTTTGAGATTAAAGAGGATTTGCTTTTTACGTGACTCTATACTCCATTTCTCACTTTTCCTTTGTAGTCAATTACGGAGTGAGCAAACTGCCTGCTCGGCTCACGTCTAATGGATGTCCTGGACTCCAGATGAGCCATCACAAAAAGACAGCTGGTGAAGAAAAAATAAATCTGTCTCGTGTTTTGGAGGGTAGGAAACTATTAATGGAAACAGGGAAGAGGAATGAGACGATGTTTACTGCACACCCCACTACCCCTCCTGGAAGTTCTGTCAAACAAAGTGCGTGTCAGCTGATTATATAATAACGTGGCTAAACAAAGAGTTCTCTTCAAAGACATTGCAGAAATGGGAGGAATGAGGAAAAGAGTTGTGCTAGCCAGCACTCTCCCCCTCCCCCTCCCCCTCCCGTTCTCCTCCTCGCTCGGCACTTTAGAGCGACACTCTCTCACCTGGAATGAGAAAAGCATGTACATCTGTGCCGAGCTCAACCTATCTCTGTCCATTTGTTAGCGCTGCAGCGAAGAGGAAAGAAACAGAGAGAGTGTAATGGAGAGAGCGCTCTAGTTTCCCATCCTTCATTTCTACTTATTTATTTATTGGCTCGTGCATCAGGTGTAGGGGGGAGGAGAGCAGGGTCCTCTCTCTGCCACGCACACAATGTCAGAACTCATGTGGTGTTAGTGGTGCTGTCTGCCATCCTGGGTGACGCTCAGCCCCTCACAGCGTGCTAGTGTCACCATCCTCCCCCCCCAGCACGGAGCAAACACCACAGCCGTGTCCTATCAATCTTTCAGCGTGCCTTTTCCACCTTTTTGCTTAACAACTTAAAAGGTAAATCTCACAGGGATATACGTAAATGTACTGTGTGTGTGTGTGTGTGTGTGTGTGTGTGTGCGGCAGTTCAGTGGCAGATGCGTCGAGGTCAGAGTAATGAGAGGATGGTTTCAGAGGGGAAGGCCTGTCACTCAGGGCCCTGTTGCCACGGTGATCTCTCCTCACAGTATCCGCTTTCACTGCAGCCGGGAAGTGCTGACAGAGGGGAAAACAAAATGTCGCACTTGACACACAGACACACACACACATATACACTTGTGCAGACACATACATACACAATCACACATGCACACACACAAGCACACAGGTTGCCAGGAGAGTCTAAGGGAAGGCTGCGATGGAGAGAGAGAGGGAATGAGAAAAACAAGCTCAAATCTGGTAGAGAGATAATTGTCTAAAAGGGCGACAGGGTGACAGAACAGTTGAAGTGGAGAGGAACAATGTTCCAGATATAGCCAGGGAAAGTATATAGTGAGAAAGAGTGTGAGAAAGATTGGGGAAGGGAGGGAAAGATAAGTGTTGAGAGGAAAGGGAGTGACTGAAAATGTCTGCAGTCGGAGATAAGAGACTAAATTGAGTGTGATAATTGAGAGAGATTGAAACATTTTAACTGTAGTCCAATGCTACATAACACAGTGCCTGTCTACCAGCGAAGCTACGTATATTTGCCTGTGTGTGTGTGCTACCTTGTGTGTTTGCCTGTGCGTGTGTGTGTGCTACCTTGTGTGTTTGCCTGTGTGTGTGTGTGTGCTACCTTGTGTGTTTGCCTGTGTGTGTGCTACCTTGTGTGTTTGCCTCTGTGTGTGTGTGCTACCTTGTGTGTTTGCCTGTGTGTGTGTGTGTGCTACCTTGTGTGTTTGCCTGTGTGTGTGTGTGTTCTATGAGTCATTGTGCCAACAGGAGATATTAAGCGTGGTCTTGCTGGTGGGAGCAGGCTGTACCTCAGAGAATATGTTCTCTGTAGGAAAGTACTCCTAATTACTCTCCTGCATCCTGAAAGGACTCTTAGCGTCTATTTGATCATTGCATTCAATCATTTACCTTTTCTTGTATAAATTTACCAAATATCTTCTGATCTTTCTTTTTTCTCCAGATCCCCTTGAATTGTCTAATTTGGTTTGCTCTGTTAGACTGAATGGGACTTCAAAGTCCTGCGAGGATGAGAGGAGGAAATGCCATATTATGTGAGAGGAAAATGTTCGCTGATTAGTGAATTAATTGGCTGATGACGTATGGCAGGTTTTAAACAAACATCATCTACCCAGACCTCAACCCCTACATCAACATCAGCAACCATGCATGGAGGAATTGTGGTTGGAGCAGACAGTGAGAGGATGAGACTAGGTTTACAGTCTTCATAGTGGTGCAGGACTCCTGTTGCCTGGTCAGTGCTGGGGTCAGCAGGGGACAGCAGGGGACAGCAGGGGACAGTAGGGGACAGCAGGGGACAGCAGGGGCTGGAGGGGCTGGAGGGGCTGGAGGGCCAGAGCACTGAGCACTGAGCAGGTAGAAACTGTGACAGTGACATGAAGAGATGATTACTCAGACAGAAAGGAAGGAGGGATGATGGATGGAGGCAAAACTAACTTACACTGATTACATGCTGCTGGGGAACACACACACACACACACTCTCTCTCTCACTCACACACGCACACACACCTCAGTTTACGGAGCAACGGTCTCTCTAACTCTCAAACAAACAATGAGACTGCCGTGATGGCCGTACTGCTACAGGCCCTCACTTAGGGAAACAAGAAAATCCCTCCATGTCCACCCTGTTTATTCTCAAAAGCACACACACACACGCACATACCCACATGCACACAGACATGTGCACCCCCCCCACCCCCCCCACCCACACACACACACACACACTCACACTCAGTGTGTCGTGTCGTGTTTCTTGATGTCAGCGTTTATCAGGCAGGGCCAGACGGAGGATTCAGACAGGAATGTAAAGCGACCTGTCAGCAGAGGAGCAGCTCTCAGTATTGATTCCTGAAGCAACCCTAACCCCCAGACTCCACCCCAGCTCTGCTACTGACTACTGACACACCAGTACTGGCTCCCACACTCACCTCACTGCACCACCTGGACTACAGTCACATCACATTAGGATAGGTTTACAAGGGACGTGTTCCAGTTGTTCACCTCCTCAGCGAATGGCCGTACATGACGCGCAACACTGCTTTCATCTGTGCTAATGTGTGTGTGTGTTAATGTGTGTGTATGCATGCGTGTCTGGGTATGCGTGTATGTGTGTCTGTGCGCATGCTTCTGTGTGTGTGAGAGAGACAGATGTATTCAAGGCAGGATTAATCAGGTAAATGATGAGGGTGACAGTTCCAGTGCAGGTGATTATCGTCATGGAGACTATAAAAGAGCCTTTGAACTAGTGGTCCCAGTGGACTGAAGGCTTGAGGAGGCCCCGCCCAAACTGTTGTGGAACTGTTATGGTCACCATTACAACCCCGTACTTCTCAAACCCTCGGATCATTATACAGAAGAGGGACACAAAGATCAGTGTGTGTGTGTCTGCTGTCTGTTGGACCATATTAGACTGTGGGATTGTGTGTGTGTGTGTTAGCAGGCTATAGGCTGTGTGTGTGTGCGTTTGTGCGCATGTACAGTGTGTGTTTAACAAAGCGGACGACACTGACCCACAGTACGTCCTGAGAGCGCTGTACTTAAAGGAGGTGTCACCTTCGATAAAGAGTGACAGCATTCACGGGCTCACCGACTGGACAACGTGGATGTGGACCTGGGCAGCCAGCAGGACAGCTCTGCAGGAGCTGCTCCATTAGTCATGATGTCATCACTGAAGGGGCATCCGGGGTTGATGTCTCCCAGCTTGTCTTTCCACTTTACCTCACTCTGTGGCGTGTGTGTGTGTGTGTGTGTGTGTGTGTGTGTGTGTGTGTGTGTGTGGACACCAGGGTGTTGGGTGTCCCTGAAGGCAGAGGCGTGTTCCACCGTAGCTATCTGCTCTCATTAGTAGACAGAAGGGGAGGCTATCTGAGGAAAACAGAGAGGGAGGCAAAGTGAGGGAGGAGACAGAGAGTGTGAACATACAGAGAGAGGAACAAGTTTAAGCTGCCCTGTGTTCTCATTATTATCCCCTCCTCTCTACCCGGCACAGGGATGGAAATCCAATTTCCTCTGCTCAAAGAACAAGATGACACCATTTTTTGTGGGTTGCAGAGGGGGAGAAGCGAGGAACAGTGAAAATGAACAAAGAGAGCAGGAAAACCGAAGAAGTGTAGTTGGATGTTTTGAAGAACTGTGAGATAGCAGACCACAGCCAGAACAACCTGGACCTCTCAGATCACATTTAGCTTACGTGTTATATCATGACATTATCACCACCTTCGCCTGGGTTTAGCCTTGCTAGCTTCGTCAACACTCCTCATCTCCCTGATACAGCTGAGAAACAAAGGAGTGTTGATTCAGTTCCCATCTGCAGTGAGTGATTTTAAATTGCACAAAACACAATTTAGAACATTAACAGAGAGATCTCCACTCTCAGACGATGATTTTGTTTGTTCTATTCTTTCGGTTTTCAAGGTTTTTATTTGGATGTGTCCTGACAGTCCAGACTATGATGGTGTGTGACAGTTGGCAGTGTCAGAGCTGTGGGATGAGTTTGGCTGAGGACGCCCGTTTGTCTGGGCTCTGAAGGAGAGACTGACACAGGCTAATCTCCTTCCTGCCTGTCTCCCCTCTAGCATCTCCATCAGGCCCGGCGTAGCTCCTATTCAATGCTGCCTGCACAATACACACCCACTCGCCCATCACACTCGCGCGGAGCCACACACACAAACGCGCGCGAGCACACTCGCGCCCTGTACCCTCACACACAATACGGTGTTGTTGTCAAGCCCATCAGGGTGATCAGGAGAGCAGTGCATTTGGAAAACATGTTTTCCACATTCCAGCTGGGGTTCTATGGACTCTCTGTTCTCTTCCAGGATGTGAACATCTAAGATGGAGTCGTGGTGTTTTTTCCTCGACACCGAAGTGAACTGCAAACTCAGTGGCTCAGTCAGAATGTGATTCACTTTCCGTCGGCGGTGGAGCCGCTCATCTCGATCTCCCTTGTTTACTGTCTTCCATGCAGATGATAGGATTGAACAGGAGCTCCACTTAAATCCCCCCGCGTGTTTGTGCTACCTGTCCAGTCTGTGTAGATCTTGGGAGAGGGAGAGGGAGAGGGATCTGGGGCAGATGTGAGAGAACTACCTCTGGCTCCTGATGCAGCGTCCTGGCGGGCTGGGCTCCACAGTACGGAGCAGCAGTAATGTGCTATGTGAACCGAATGGATAGTTATTCTCTGTCTCTCTGTTACTCTCTCTTATTATTTCTCTCTCCTACTCTCTCTTGCTTACTCTCTCTTTCAATGTCTCTCTTACTCCCGTGTTTGCTCTCTCTCTCTCTACCTATAGGCGGTATAGTGTTAATGATATACGTGCTGCCTGTCGCTCCAAGTACTGATTTGTTTCATATTTCACGGCTCAGTGTGTTTTCATTACGCATGCAACATGGCATATTTCTCCCTTCAGTAAGAGGTGTTTCCTTGAAATGCAAGCTACATTTTCTCTCACCATCTTCCTATCTCTCTCACACAGACAAACTGTACACACACACACACACACACACACGCACACACACACGCACACACTCTCGGCATAGGCTCTTACCCCCCACTATCTTCTGATTTAGGAATAAATGCCCTGCTATGTTCCCTGTAGTGAAAGTGATGGGTAGTGGCACACCTGCTGCCGTAAAGCCCTCCTTCCCCCAGTCTGGGCCGCTCAGGGGCGGGGAGGGGAGCAGGACAGGACCCAGCTCCTCCATCATCTAGTTTACTCCTCTCTGAACCTCCCTGCCTCCTCTCCCCTGCAGAATACTCACTCTGATTACACACTCCACACAGTCTCCCCCCTGCACCACCTCCCCTCTCATTCGTCTCTCTCTCCCTCCCTCCGTACGTCCCTCTGCCTTCATCTCTTGTGCTAGTGAGCCGGTGCTGGCCAGCCTAGTCCCTTATAATGAAACACTGAACGAGTACTTTTAATGGGATCATAATCAAGGAGGCCAAAATCGGAAAATGCTGAATAATTTGTCTGTATCATTACTGAGAAGCTCCTTGTGCTCGGTCTCCAAGGATACAGAAGGAGATTGATCCATCAGTCTCCCCATAGCCTAACCCCCTCCCCGGGCCTGCTTCACAAGGAGCCCTTTTTCGCTCCTTGTTCTGGGCTCATTCCTAATTCATCAGTTGCTATTTGTATGAAGCAAGAGCTGGAGACTCTATTCTATTCTGGGAAAGGGGCCACATCCTCGGCACCACCCTGAATGATCCTGATCCTCTTCAGCCTGGACAGGACACCCTGAGGGGCTCGGCCGCTTCATTCACCTGGCTCTGCTCTGGTTCTCAGCCCTGGTGTCCTGGAAGCAGACATCAGACATGCTAGTGTGGATTTGTGACTGTACTCTTACTCTGTATTTTCCATGTCACTAAGGCTGTTTATGTGACTGTGTTTGTGGATGTGTTGTAAGCCCTCCTTCGTCTCTGAACAACAACTACAAGTGCTTCCTGTATTAATTGGTACTCCAAACTGGAGAGATGCTGAGCAAGACTAATTGGAAAACAGTCTCAGTGGGTTTGGCCATGAACTGAACTGCCTGTATTTTGTGAGTTTGAGTTTACATAATTACTCAAAACGATTGTTGGTTTCCACAAGTAAGAGCAGCCCTAACCTGAGTTGATTACTCCGGAGTCTGGCAATACTCCATCATGTGACTATCATATCAGGGTACAGTCATTTGAGAGTGTGTGAGTGGAAGGGAGGGAGAAGAGGAGTCCCTGTGTCAGACCCCCAGTACACAGCCCACATGATACGCCATAATGAACCAACAACTGTAAACCACTACCTCTCCCTTAGGGAATTTCCCCACATTTTGTCCACATCCATTTCCAGACACATCTTGTTGATTCCACCCCCTCCAGTGAGGTAATCTCATATAGAACAGTATTCATCACTGCTGTCTCCTCTCACTGGGAGACGTCGCATCACCAACAGTAATGTAATGGTGAGAGCCAGTTGGCTGCTATCGACGTCAGCTTCTCTCCTCACCTCCCTCAGGGCACTAACAGGGCTGACTCCAACTCTATTCTGCCAGAGTAAACAAAAGTGTGTTCTTCTTCCTTTGTATGGTGTTGCAGAGATGCAATGGACAGATCAATGGTATATGCCAAGCCCTTATTATAAGTGGGTGTGTGTTGGCTTGCATGTGTGTGTATGATTTTGTATGTAGAAATGCTCTTTTTCACATGTATCGAAAGCCCCAGTTGCTCACAGTAATGACTGCACAGAGATACACTCATTATGTCTGTGTGAGATTTTACCGTAATACCAAACCACTGTGGTCTGGGAGCAGAGGAAGTTAGCATCAACAAACATATCAACACACTAATTAGGGACTCCACTTTAGTTTATTATTCAATTTGACCATATCTAAAACGATTTGTGAAAACAAGTTAATACAATTGGGTACAACTTGTTTGCTCAATTTGATTTAATTTGCCTTTTTAGAAAGAGCACTATCACAGAGCCCCTAGAGAGGGACCTAGCCTCAGACTGCTGGAGAGAAGCAATCGGCCAGAGAGAGAGATTGAGAGATACCATACAAAGGATGAGAGAGGAGAGAGAGAGAGAGAGAGAGAGAGAGAGAGAGAGGAGAGAGAGAGAGAGGGGGGGGGAGAGAGAGAGAGCGAGAGAGAGAAAGAGAGGCGAGAGAGAGAGAGAGAGAGAGAGAGAGAGATGAGAGAGAGGCCGTCAGGAGGTGTGTGTATGTACGTGTGTGAGTGTGTTTCCCGTGGTACTGCCCCTCACCATGGTGGAGGGGTGCTCTTTAAGAAGAAGGGCATTAATCACTCTCTCTCCCGTTCACTCACCTCCGACCTCGGCTTTTAATTGCTTCCGCTCCTCCTCCCGCAGCGCAGCACTGTCTTTGGCTTTCCTCTCCCCGCTCGCCATGCTCCTTCTTCTGTGTGTGGACTGTCATACCACAGACCATCACTGGCTCTGCCTCTTCCCACTCCACCTTTGTTCCCCTTCTTCTCTCTCTTCTTTTGTCTCTCGTGCTCCATCTCTCTTGCTCTCCAGTGATCAGTGATGATGTGTGGTGTGAGCCAGTGTGATGTGTCCGTGTGGGGCGATGGCTGCTCTTCTCTCTCTCTCCTCTCTCCTCTCTCTCGCTCTCTCTCAGCCCTCTCTCTCCTCTCTCTCTCTCTCTCTCTCTCTCTACTCTCTCTCTCTCTCTCTCTCTCTCTCTCTCTCAGCCCTCTCTCTCTCTTTGTGTCCCGGGGGGGACTGATCTGCTGTCCAGATGAAGAGAGATTGGGAGCAGCTCCCTGTTTTCCTCCTTATCCTGCACCCTATTTCCAGTGGCACTCTGACGTTTCGCTAAGGGAGAACTAGTTAAGGGTGTGCTGCTGTTGCTCTTGCAGACGGGCCAACACACGCACACACAGACACACACACAATGCACAGTACTCTCTCTCTCTCATCTCTACGCCTCTCTCTCTCTCTCTCTGTCACTCTGTCTCTCTTTTACCATCTCGTGTCACATGTACCCTCAACACTGGCGGGGAAGGGGGAGCAGGGAGTGGAGGATGGAAGGAGGGAAGATGGAGCTGGGAGATTAGAGCACACAGTAAAGGACAGGCGTGTTGAGAGAAGGATTTGTGGGGTCAGAAGGGACACATACGAAGGGGCGGGGTGTCGGGCAGAGAGGAGGGGAGCTTGCAGAGACGGTCGTCAGACTGCCAGGTGCCAAATGCCAGGGCAGACAGTGTGCTGGAAGCGGCAGAGGGTGCCATCCCCTCTACATGCCCTCTCCTTGGCAGAGCCAGAGGCCCTGTGTCATAGGAAACCAGTGCCCAGTACCAGCTGTGTCCCAACTCAGCACACTAATCCTGTGTCACACTCACTGCATGACACATGCACCACCCCCGCCAATCTCCTGGTCACGGCATGTACCTGCAGGATGGTTGTTAAAGGTGTGCTAAATCCACACTTGAGCTGCATGTCGTTCAAGCTGTGTGTCTTGTCTGTGGAGCTGGAACACAGGTTACGTTCTGTAGTAACTAGTCATGTCGGCTTGGCTAAGAGTTCAATGTTGAGAGATCAGGTTCCTGCTCATTCTGTGACCAAAGTGTCAAAGGTCATGTGGTGGGCCTGATACACATCTGTGAGGGACTGACATAGTGTCATGGAAGACTGATGACTCACCACCCTGAGTGAGTGTTGGCCGAGCAGCTGACTCAATGACATACTGAGATGGACAGTGTCTGAAAGAGGACAAACTTCCTCATGGGGAGGTTAATGTTGTTTTGACAGAACTGTTGCCACTGCTAGGCTGTATCAGTCACCTTGTGACTGAGCTCAGAGAAAACATGACTCACTGTTAATTTGATTTTGAAACCAGCAGCTTGTCACACTCTGAGATATTGAGGAAAAGCAACGCTTCTCTTTTTCCAGTCTGCCATCATTAGTTTAAATAGCAGTTTGCTGGATGCAGATGATGACTTAGTCATTGAATTTGAGATGTTGTTTGATTTAGTCTGACAGAGTCTTTGTGCTATTGTCTCACACTAAGCAGACATTTCCATCCCTGCTGACATACTTATTGTTTTCTGTTGACACAGATCTAATTATCTGTTTTCAAAGCACAACACTGTAGGATCTTTCTGTTCTGCTCCTAGCTCTATCGTATCGCGTCGAGATCGTCTCCGATAGCTCGACTCAGATAGCTAGTCTCGCTATAGCGCTGAGTCTCGTCTCTCTGTATCTCTCTATCTCTCGCTCTCTCTCTACTCTCTCTCTCTCTCTCTACTCTCTCCTCTCTCTCTCTCTCTCTCTCTCTCTATACCTCTCCATCTCTCTCTCTCTCTCCCTCTCTCCTCTTATTGTTGTTCTTCCCCGTCTCGGTATGACTGTGCCGTTAAGCACAGTCTTTAGCACCCGCATCTTCACCAAGCATATGCTGGGTATTTCATGCACAGCGAGGGCAACGACTCTCACTAATCATGTTTCAGCAGTCTCATTACAAATTAGAGTTGGAGTTAAAGAAGAGGAGTTTGCATGTTTGGGTATTTGTTTGTTTGTCTGATGTTACAGTAAACTAATGATATTTACCTACAAAGGCCATGACGGTCATCCTGCATTGGTTGTTATGTGACTTTGCTACAATGCTGAACATTTTCTCCAGAATGTTCGCCTTGAGGCTCCAAATGCCATTTTCTTGTTACAGTAAAATAATTATTTAATACTATCTGGCACAAGTACCCCTGGTTTCTCCTGCTGAAAAGAATCCTCATTAACAATGACACCATGAAGTCCGAGCACAACAACATGTTCTCTTGAAAATCAGTGAGTGCAGGGGTCAGGGGTCAGTGTGAAGCTAGACGAGGCAGTATCACAACCTCAGCACCTCCAGCCCCTCAGCTCCCTCTCTAGAGGGTTCTACAGGGAAGCTTCTCCACAGGCCACACAGTCCTAACCACACACATATGTTCGGAGATGAAGATAAACAGTTGAGAAATGGACCAACTGGAGATTTCTCGACTGTAGCCAGACTGTAGCGTCTGTCGGCCCGTTAGCTGTGTTTGTGTGGATCAAAGGCTCGCTTCAAACACTGCGCGGCCACTCCAGCAGAGACCCCACAGCCTGCATCCAGCAGCATACCTCCACTCAGCTCGCTCAGCCCCACGTAGCCTCTCTACCACCCCCCTATTCTGCCGTCCTCCTCCCCTTTCATGTGCCAAGACACGGTGCTGGAGGCCTGGGCTGACAAAACGCCGTCATTATCTTAGTGCTAGCGTTACCGCCCGCCCACGCCTTGCCTCTCATGTATTTCGCAGCTAGCCCACTGGCCCCAGAGGGAGGGAGAGGAACGTGTGGGCGAGAGAAAGACAAGCGTCCTCTCCTGCTTCCCTCCCTCTCTCTCTCCCCATCCCAACGTTTCCCCTGAAGCCCTGTCAGAACACATGACACCTCAGAGCTCCTCTCGACTGGGCTGGGAAGGAGGTGAGAGGCAGAGGAAACAAGAGGAAGAGGAAGGAGATGAAAATAGTGCTCTTTTCTTTATTTTAAGCTTTATTTGGCAGTCCAAACTGCCATGCACCTACTAGCTACACCAGCCTGGACCCCGGAAAACCTACTTAATATCATTGATACAGGATGTTCGGCCAAACTCAAATTAAGGATAGACGGAGAGAGAAAGGAGAAAATAGAGGGGATACGGTTTAGCTGGACTGTGCAGCACTGGACAGTATATCCTAGCTTCACAGTGCTTTTAGATGAGGGTAAATGGGGTTCAAGACGCTCCAACATGTTTAGAGTAGAGCTACTCTGCAGAAGAAAGCCTTGGTGCAGTTTGTGGGTGCAGGATTAAGAGTACAATGCCGTTGTTATAACAGTCTAGTTTTACCTCCCTGTAGTTGACTGGATCATACACAAGACAGATTGAGTATATTTGATGGTTTATGTAACAATCCATTGGAGTATAGGGGCTCTGTTAAGTTGTGATATCCCTAATCTGTTCTCAACCCGACACTGACTAGTACCAGAATAGGATTTCAAATACGAGGCTCTGATCCTTTTCTCTTACACTTCCAGTTTCGACAGACATCGGGATGCATGCTCATGATCAAGCAGACATGCCCATTTGGCGTGAAGCACACACACAATCCTACACACGCACATAGCATTCACACACACACTCATACAGGCGTGCACACACTTAGCACACACGCACACACCCACACACACACAGAGCGAATGTGTGAGTCTGGGCTGCTGTGGCTGGGTAGTGCGTGGGCTCAGCTCTGAAGGGGACCAACAGCGCAATGGTGATTCAGCTCTTTATGTCCAGCTGTGAAGTCTGATTCATTTGCTCTTTAATGGCAATCATAACTCACTGTGCAGTTGTAATGTGTTGTACATTAATAGTCTAGCAGCTCTTAATAGCTGGGCGCTAGCTGGCTGTGTTTAATGCCATGCTGTAGGCTAAGAGCTCTTCACAAATGTTGTGTTCAATGATCACTTTCTTTCCAAGAGTCATCGTTAGTTTTTTCTCAAGGCACTTCCAAATTCCCACATGGTAGCCCAGCAGAGAGGATATGGTCCGTGGTGAGGTTGTGTGGAGGCCAGACCAGTGGAAGGTTTTCCTGTCTAATGTGTGATCCCAGGCCCCTCAGCGCACAACAGCTCTGCTCTGTAAATAGAAGCTGACCAGACTGTGTTCAAGTGAGAATTTGAGACATCACACTTGCTGTCACTCTCAGTCCCATTCTCATTGCTTTTGAGCACCTGCACACACGCACACACACGCACACACATGCACACGCGCACACACACACAGGCACGCATGATGCAACACTAAGAGAGTTAAAGCAGACTTTGCTCCCACCCTTTAACCAAAACATCCTGAAGTTGAACCCCACTAAGAGGGTGCCACAAACCCAGAAATATGCAATTCCAGAGCATTAGATATGAGGAAGGTTTTCCATTTTTTTCGCTCTTCCTCTTCCCTTCATCTTCCTTTTCGTCTACTCTTTTCTTCCTCTGGGAGTTTTCCGCACATCGCTTTTGACACGGATAAACTTGTGAGGGGTTCCAGAAGTGACGAGGTGTGACTGACGGGGGGGACTCTCTCTAAGCTGACGCTGTCTACCCTGTCACACACACACACTCACACACACACATACACACACACACACACACACAAACACACACATACACACATACACACACACACACACTCATATACCACTCCTTAGGGTTGAAAAACTTCCCCTCTACTCTCTCCACGCCTGTTTGCCAGACGCGTGTGGGGATTAGCTAAAGCGATTATCAGGAGCTTTTGCAGTTTTGTGAAGATGAATCATGGTAATGCTACACAGCCAAGCTCCTTGTGCCTTTCTAAGCCCCTCTACATTGGTTTGTGATTTCCCAAACGCATGCAGAACCAGTTGGCTTTACCTTACTAAGCCAGGTGGAGGTGAGTCAACAGTAGCCAAGTTGAGGAATGCGTGCGCACACACACATACACACACACACAAGCACACACACATGAATCTGTATGCTTGCCAGTCCAGATCCAGAAATCCGGGTGAGTATTCAGGGAGAGGGTGGGGTTGGGCCCCCAGCACACCTCAGAGGTGGGGGGTCTGTGTTCCCCAGGCTCTCACTCCCAGTCCTTAATGCAACATGATGGCTCTGTCGTGTCCCGTAGTTCCAGTCTCTCAGATGGATCACACACAAACACACAGACACCCCCCATGGCGCCCCTGGCATTATATGACTTTGCTACAATGCTGAACATTCTCTCCAGCATGTTCACCTTGAGGCTGTACTAGCTCTGAATGCCATTCACTTTTCAACATGTTTTTGTACGATGTTGAACAATGCATCGCAGTCAATGATCCTCATGCCATTCGTGAAGCTCAATACCTCCTGCTTCCTCCATCTGATACAAATCCTCATTAGTGATGCTACCACAAAGCCACAGCACAACAACCTCTTCTCTTACATTACACACAAATACCTTCCCTTTCTTTTTCAAATTGCTTTCCCTAGTCCCCTCCTCTTCACAGTTGTCTTCATATTCACAGCACTCCTTGCAGATGGTGTGGAGTCATGGTGAAGCCTGTGGTGTCCTTCACCCTCCGTCCCTTCCTCTTTGGTGAACAGTGATGTTGGTCCTGGCTCCCTCCTCCCTCACCCAGAACCTCTCCACACCATGTTCTCATTAACAGGACTTGTCAGAGGAACCTGATATTGCTTCTAATTTATTTCCCTTAGTTCCTACCCCTTCGACACAACACACACACACACACACACACACCTGTCGTGTGTGTTTTCTCTGGGGAAGCTGCAGGGCCTACTCCTTCTATTCCACATAACAATTAGCTGATGTGAGGTCTAGGGGGTGTCGTCTCTGTGTGTGTGTGTGTGTGTTGTGTGTATGTGTGTACCTCTGGGACCCCTGTCTGCAAGGCTACTTCAGCTCAGTGTGTTCCACCTTCCAGGAACAATCTGCCTGTGGTGTCTGAAGTGTGTGTCTGAATGTGTGTGTGTGTGTGTGTGTGCGTGCGTGTGTATGTTTGTGTGTGCATGTTATGAGGCAACCTAATTGGTCTGTCATAGGAGAGTGTATCTTAACAGCAGATGCAGTTAGCCTTCCTGCAGACACTCCCCTGCTGGACCAGAGAGGAGGCAGCATTTTGAACATTCCTCAGGCTCCCACTTGTCTACTGCGTTTTACATCCCTTTACACACTGAAGCTCGCTCGCTCTCACACACACACACATACACACTTTAACACACACTCGCCCTTTGGGATTTTCTCAGCTAATGCCTTCAAGCCCCTGGAAACATTTAGCTGACAGCTTTAAGACCCATCGATCACCTCTCTGCAAGCCCCCTCATTCTGCCCACATTAGGGTGCACTGCCTGGTCTCAACAGGAGCTCACGCAGACACACACACACAGCACACACACACACACCACACACACCGACACATGCCCGCACATGCACACACACACATACTGTACATATGCACACACACACACTAAAGCACACACGCAAATGCACACGCATTCACACACACACATGCAGATGCACACATACTGTGCAGGCACACTCTCACATCCCTTGGTCAGGGCCTCGGGGAGCTTTTGATAAGGATCATCAGTGACAAACGACTCTCCTTGTGTTTGGTCCTAAGACACCATCCAGACTGAGAGCTTCCTGCAAGCCAGACACTGTGAGAAGATCACAGACCAAAGTAGACAAAACACCACTGTCATTGTTAGTTTATAGTTACCTTATGTATATTGTTTTAGTGAGTTAGCAGTCCTCTTATGTACACTATGTTAGAAGCATTTAGGTAACCGCTGTGCTGCGGATATACTGTACGGTATCATGCTGTTCCTCTCTTAGTGCAGGAGTGTGTGTTGGTATTTCCAGTGGATGTGGTGGAACTCCACTATAGGCTGTTTCATGACCTCCTCCTGACCGTTTCCTTATCTTGCTGCTGGGCGCCAGTCTTTGTGAAACTGTACAACCACTAATTGTATGGTTCATCAACCTCAGTCTCACTAGTTGGGGTTACTCTGTGTGTATGCCTATGTGCAAGTGTATGTGTCTATGGGAGGGGTTTCAGAAGTCTTCACTGACGTGAAACTTCCCCAGAATAATAATGTGCCAGCTTTAAACATTGAACAGGCTCTGTACTTCACCCTTCAACTATAAACTTGTTATCAAGTATGTGTGTTTATCTGAGGTTAAGTCAAAGCAAGTCAAATGTGTTTGATTTGTAGACTAGTCCTCCTGCTGAGCTCAACATATGAATTATAGAAATGCTTTGATGAGAGAAATGTTGATTAGATCAGATAAAAGATCTCCAGCAGTTTAAATGTAGCTTTATGAGCTGTTTTGCTTTATGAGCAGCATTTGAAAAGGGGATATTAGGGGATATTAGTGTTCACTTGAGGAAGACCAACCATCCTGGTCCTGTTGAGCTGCCCTACTGGAACTCTGCTGGCCAGTTACTGGCGAGATACTGTTACACACACAGTTTTCACTGACCTTGGGACCCTTGTCCCAGACAAGGTGGTCTGGGTGGTGTGGGTGTGTACAAGAGAGTGTGTTGATCCTGCTGGGTCTGAGGTTTGCTGAAACAGCAGTCTGTTCAAGAGAACCTCTGCAAGACAAGACAACATCATCCACACACACACACCACCCTTTGACTTATGTCTACCACTGCTGGTGAGAAAGGGTCCCCATCTAGACACCCTAGATCTAGGTCTGATCAGGTCATACCAGCAACTGCAAGTGATGTGAGATCTGAACTCTGAATCAAGGGAAAGGAAGGCTTGCAAACACATTATTTAATTTGTGACCCATCGATCCAGGAAATCCAGTGAAGATCTAAGTATGTTAGCAGCAGAGTGCAGGGGGCTTCCCCATAGCTACAGGAATCCAAGATAAAAGGCCAGTCTGGATGTAGAGGAGAAATATTAGCTTATAGAAATACTATACTGTACGTGTATGTGTATTCCAGTTCTGCATGTCCAGCCTCTCTACCAGTTTTGGCAGGCAGGGGCCCTATGTCCAGAGCTTAATGTTTGAACTGCTGCAGTCAGCAGTCTCATCTATAGATGTAGGTGTAGTGGGGCGCTGCAGTGGGATGTTGGAAGGCTAACTGCATCTCTCTATCTCTCTCTCTCTCTCTCTCTCTCTCTCTCTCTCTCTCTCTCTCTCTCTCACCCTCCCCACAAAAGGTATTTTCTGTGCCTGGGAGAGACTTTTCAGTTGGATCCCCCTCCCTCCCTCTCATTTTCTCTTCTTCCTCTTCTACCCTCCTCCCTCTCTTTGACTTCAGCCCTAATATCCAAAGCAGTCGTTCTCTCTCAAGGCTTTCCTTATCTTTCTCTCTCTGTCTCTCTCTTTTATCCACACAAACACCCAAGGCAGATAGAAAATCTGAGAGCAACATGCATAATTAATGGAACTAGTACATAACCAAGCAAATGTATGCTTCATCGTTTTTAATCATGTAGATGTGATTTACTAAGCAGGGGAGTTAGGGAGGATGCATCTCTGGAGGAAGAGCTCCGTGTGATTAGGAAATGCATTGTTTGTGTTTTGGGTCGTTTTTTCCAGTCTTTGTGCCTAGCTATATCGTAATAAATGTGTTTAAATGTCCAGTAAATGTATGCTGCATACTGTAGGTAATTGGACCTTGTGAAGGCATTGTTTGGCGCACAAACACACACATACACATACCACACATACACACACATACATCCACACACACATACATCCACAGTGGATAATTGGCTGGGGCAGGGATCTATGCTTAGGCTCGTGTGCAGCTGTCCCCAGAGTGGAAGAGAGGATGATGGGGGAGAATTGATCAAGCCAAATCAAGCATTTCAGAACTTGTTTAGATAAATGCTAATCCTTCATTAGAGACATGCTGATTAGCCAAAACAGTGTGCACATGGTCATGCATGCACGTGTGTTTGTGTGTGTGTGTGTGTGAAGCCTCAGTCAATCCAAAAATGAATCCCATTTACTCATAGCAAATGTGTATTTCTCGATACAATTGTCATAGAACAGTGGATTAGTACTCAAAAATGTATGTGTTTTTCTGATCATATTGTATCCAGGAGCTGGTAACAGTGTTTTCATCCACTTTCAAACCCAGGGCTTGGTCCTGCTGCTGTTCTGTAGTTCAAGTCATGGCCCTCTCTTCCCTCCCTGTGGTGGTCCGGTGTAGTAGTTGGTCATTTAGAAGTGCCAGAGCCCAATCAGTGAGGCTCTACTGGGGGTACCAGTCTCCCTGGCCCAGTGCAGCCAGCCAATCTGTCTCTGCTAGTCCCACATACCTCTGCCAGCACTCTGTGGTATTCTAGCCTGCTCTGATCACACACACACACACACACGCTTGCTTGCACACATGCACACATTCACTCTCTGATCAGCAGCCACCCATATCCCTCCCTTGCCATTTATCTCTCCCTACATCCTTCTGCTCTTGCTGTCTTTTTCTCTTTCTATCTCTCTCTCTGTCTATATATCATGTGAGACTTGGCCAATTAACCTATTTAAACAGCCATCTAAAGCCATCCAATCTATCCCATCCAGCTCCCATCCATCCATGTGTGTGTGAGTGTGTGTGTGTGTGTGTGTGTGTGTGAGAGAGAGAGAGAGAGAGAGAGAGAGAGAGAGAGAGAGAGAGAGAGAGAGAGAGAGAGAGAGAGACAGTCCACTAGTCACAGAGCCAACCTCCCAGCTCTCTGCACTTCATCCTGAGGAACCAACAGGCACGTTCACAATATCCCCCTACCTCTCTTCTACTACAGACTACATGACTCCTGTCTGGAGCTCTCATTAATTCTTTCTTCTTACTTTCACTCTGGACTTTTTAACCACTTCAAGCATTGCTCTGCACTATTTATACCTCACCTTTCTCTCTCCATCCCATCTCTCCAGTCACCATCACCCACAACACCACCTCTCATCTCTCGGCCCTCTTGCTCTCCTTCACCCTCTCCTTTCCTCTCCTCTCCTCTTATCTCTCTGTCCTCTCCCTTTCTCCACCTCTCATTCTCTCTTGATTGTGTCTATTCTTCTTCTTCTTCCTCACGTGCCTTTCAACACTGTCAGCCTGCTGGTCATAAAGGAGTGGCTGACGAAGGTCATCCTTCACTTCTCTCTGTCCTTCTTGCACTTTGTTAGCAGAAATGTAGTTCCTAAGTAGACAGCGAGTGGGTGAGAGAGATTCACCGCGCTCCTATTAGCCTTCAGAGAAAGAGAGAGGATGAGAGGACAGGATGATGGATAAGAGAAAGGGAGAGATTGTGAAATACCGTCACAATGCCCTCATGCTGTCCTTAACTGCCAAACGTGATCACTTAGGAAAAAAGAAAAACTCAGTGAAACTGCTTGTTATCTCGATGAGAATGACAGTCCACGGATCAGGAGTAAAAGCTCTTTCTCCATTGAGGGAGGGCCATCTAGCCCAAGCGCTGGTGTGTCTGTTCCAGCCCTAGTGCAGCCCTAGTGCAGCCCTATAGCCCAGGCAGTCTCTGCTGTGTTTGACTGCTCTCGGGCCCTTCGACAGCAGCTTTGGGCTTTTCTCTCGTTGGTCAGATCACTGCAGAGCACACTCCTGCTCTGTGTGCCTAGGAGTACCGTCGGGCTTCACTGGGCTATTGTGGGCAGATTTTTATAATCTCTCTTATTGTGCTATCGACCCGACCGCTTCGAAAGTGGAGCTCTTAGGAGTTGTGTGTGGGGTGTGTGTGTGTGTGTGTGGCGTGTTTGTTCATAATTGGTCTAAGACAAGGAGCCTCAGGGTCTTGAGAATGGGGAGTTTTTTTTGCTATTTGACACATTTTAACAGCTTTTCAATACTGCCATAAGTGTGCTGATGCATGCGCTGATGCACGCACACACACACGCACTGCGCTCGCACTCGCACTGCACTCGCACTCACATTCACACACATTAGAACCCGCACACACCTTTACACGTACAGTACATAAACATACTGTTTGTGATAGAGTAAGAAATGCTAGATCACCTTTATTATGGTGAACACATTTAGCCTCTTTAGGGAAGGTACATGCACACGGACACCTGGCAGAGGAGTTCCTGCACACCTGCACGTTGTTACACACACACACACACACACACACACACACACACACGCACACACAGCCATCATCTCTCTCTCTCTGTCTCTCTCACTTTCTCGCTCTCTTTCTTCTCTCTCTCTCTCTCTCTCTCCCTCTTTTGAATACAAACACCTGGAAGCTTCGTAGTACACAGCTGCACATTAGCATGTCTGTGTGATCTTTATTCAGTCATTCCCCCACTGTGTACAACCCACACCAACAGATCTCGCTGTCTTCTCTTTCTTTCTCTCCCCCTCTCTCTCGCTCGCTCGCTCTTTCTCTCTCTGTTATCCTCTTTCTTTCTTTTATCTGGCACCCTCCCTCTCTCTCTTACACCTTGCTATCTCTCTCTCTTCCTCCTCAAACACACACTCAGCTGGGTAGCTCGACTACCACGGTGATATGCTCGAACATACCCCACCCCCCGCACCCCCCGTCCCCCCCAGCACACAAACCTTTGTCAACCAACCATGACCGCAACACTGCTGCACCACTGGCTATACGCCCAGCTTAGAGAGAGAGACAGAGAGAGAGAGAAAGAGCAGAGAAAGAGAGACAGAGAGAGAGAGAGAGAAAGAGAGAGAGAGAGAGAGAGAGAGAGGTGGACAGAGAGAGAGAGAGGGTGGACAGAGACAGAGAGAGAGGGTCGACAGAGAGAGAGAGAGTCGACAGAGAGAGAGAGAGACCACCTGCTATTTGTAATGCCCATATTTGTCTGCTTCAGTAATACATGAGCACTTGTCGCTATCATAAAGCTTTATTTTCTTCTCCAATTTGAATTTGACTTCCTCTCTGTTAATATAATCAGGCTTCCTTCCAAAACTGTATTTGCACATATTTGCCAACTGTAGCATGTGTTTGTCCAAAAGCAGTCTCTGCCAAAGCAGACATGGCTGGTGGCAGAGATGAAGAGAGAGGAAGAGGTAAGAGAGGAGTGGGGGTTCACACCTTGAGGCTAGTCCAACCAGTCAGAGACATAAAGGACTCAGAGGAAGACAGTGCTGCTAAACCACAGTACTGACACCACAGTATTGACCAGTGACCTTTCCACAGGGCAGTGCTATGTGGCTGGGTCCTCTAATGTGGGCTTTGTTGTGGTGTCACCCCCCCACCACCCTTAAACAACACTTGCCTAGAGATGACTGAGTGGTGTTATGTTATGATCCGTCTTCTTCTTTGGGGGGGGACTGTCTGGCCGTAGCGCCAGTGAGAAGTCAAATTATGTTTTATGCATCTCCTCTCTGAAAGCCTGTCCTTACACAGAGCAGAGAAGGACCGTGGGCGAGACATAGTTAAGGATACACCCTCCCCAGTGTGTTACAGCTTTTAACCCAAGGTCCCTCTCAATACCATGTCTAGACTCAATAATCCTTAGGAGAGACAGGAAGCTGGAGAGGCAGCCAAGAGGGCCCCACGGCCCCAAACCAGATGAGTGTCTCCCCACTGGTCTTCCACCAGTGTGTGTGTGCTGCCTGACCTCCTATGAGTGTGTGTTTTAGTTGGTCTCCTGCTAGTGTGTGTGTGTGTGGTGTGTGTGTGTGTGTGGTGGTGTGTGTGCTGCTCTCAGACTCCAGCTGGTGGTTCTCAGCCCCCCAGAACGATGAAAGAGTGACCTCACCCTGCTACTGTGATCCAGGGACTGTACTCCCACACACACACACACACACTGGACACCCATCGCACTGAGTTTGACCTGACTCCTGAAGTTGGCTCTGATCTGTATCCTGTTTGTGGAGTAACTGTAACCGCCCCCTCCACCTCCCTCCCTCCCTTTGTTTAGCTTTTCAGGGAGGTGAAGGATAAGGACATTTTCTCATTGTCATGCTAATTTGCCTCATATTACCCGGTGGTGAGAGTCAATAGTGTGTTCAGTCAGCCGTGGTACAGACAAGGGCTCGGCTTTCTCTCAGTCTCCGTTTACATCTAACTGCCTTTTACTTTGCTACTATTTAATGACTGGCTGTAATTAGTGAAACAGGATATAGACAAATGTGCTCACACAAGTGTGTTTGGAGGTCTCTGTACTCTGGGAATAAAACAAGGGCTTATTGATTTGAGATATCTACAGTGCCTATACGTAACAATACATGATCTGTTATGACTCTGAAGTCCCTCTTGTCTCACGGTACACACCATCTTCACATGTATGATGGTAGGATGTACGTACATGGATGTGGATGCTAGTTGAGAGTCTGTGTGTTTGCTTGAGTTTATTTGCCTGTAAATGTATTTTGTCCACGTACAGAAACCTGTGGCATTTCATGGAAATGTCATTTCTAGATTGTTGTGTGTGTTGTTGTTGTTTGTCATTGTGGCTCAGACATGTGACTGGCTATCCTCTTATAGCCTAGTCTGGGCTCCTATCTTTATTCTCTCTGTCTCTCTCTCACACTCACTCTCTCTCTCCCTCTCTCTCACTGTCAAGCTCTCTCTCTCTCTCTCTGTGTCTCCCGTGGTCTTTTGTTCCTCCCTTCTGTCTCTGTAGTCATCATGCTGCTATTCAAGAAGGATGTGACATTATCATGGATTGCGTGTTTTGCCAAACACGCAATCATCCACTGAACAGAAAGAGAGTGACAGAGAGTGACAGAGAGAAAGTGAAGAGAGAACGAGAGAGAAAAAATGGCATGCATAAGAAAATTGAAACACTTCATCACAATGAAAAAATTACTCGAAACAATGTAATGTTTTTTGTAATCCATCTCATACTATTCTCCACATCGAGCTTCAACATTGGAAACGATTGAGGTCGGATCAGTCACTGATCACATGTCTCCTCCTTTCTTCCTTTCCTTTCCTCCCCCCTCTCCCCCCCTCTCCCCCCTCTCCCCCCTCTCACTCTCCCCCTCTTCCCCCTCTTCCCCCTCTTCCCCCTCTTCCCCCTCCCCCCTCCTCCCCCTCCACAGTGAAGTTTGACGACTGTATGGGGAGTGATGGCGTGCTCTTCCAGAGCAGTGATCCCAGTTTTGGCGTGCGGGCCGATGGCTCCATCTACGCCCAGAGAGAGGATGCCAGTCTGACAGAGCCGGTCCAGTTCAAGGTGACGGCACGCGGTCCAAACACTCATGTGTGGGAGACTGTGATCCAGCTGGCCCTCATCGACCAATCAGCAGCTCCTCCACACGGAAATGAGGTACACACACACACACACGCACACAAACACGCGCACATGCACACACCCATGTGCTCACACCCATTAACAGCTCCAGAGTGTCATCCCTGACATCATCTGCAGGCATTTGAGAAGAGTTTTCAGCTGAGATTCAGGGCACATCCCCCAGGGGTGGAGCTAACACACCACACAGGTGCAGAAGGTGCTATCACTCTATCACAGGAGGCCAGCTCTCAAGTCACACATATAAGCTGTGAGTGGAAAGCAAACATATTCCTCAGACCTGTACCACCCCCCCCTGCAACCACCACCACCAGGTGCTGCACATGGTGTTCTCCTGGTGGCTGACTGGCAGTCTCAGCAGTAGAGCTCCGAGGTGCAGATCTGATACACTGATACCAGACCTGAGCACAGATGCCCAGATGTTAACTAGATTAATCAGGACGCACACACGCGCTCACATGCTCTCACACACACACCCAATTATAAACTGGCACAGAAGGTAGTGTAGCCAAGACCTACACGTACGTTCACACACAGACCTACAGAGGGGATGGATGGCATCCCTCTAGTGAGGAAAACAAATGCAGCAGAGACAAAGGTATCGCTTACAGTCCTGATGTCTGACAAGACCCACACTTAGTCACAATTACCCCCCAGCAAACCAATACAGCCAGCCAGCCTACCAGTCAGCCAGCCTACCAGTCAGCCAGCCAGCCAGCCTACCAGTCAGTCAGCCAGCCAGCCAGCCAGCCAGCCTACCAGTCAGCCAGACAGTCAGCCTACCAGTCAGCATGCCAACCAGCCAACCAGTCAGCCAACCAGCCAGCCAGCCAGCCAGCCAGCCAGCCACCTAGTCAGCCAACCAGTCAGCCAGCCAGCCACCTAGTCAGCCAGTCAGCCAGCCAGCCGACCAAGGCACTGGTGAATAACATTGGAACATGTTGTGTGTTGCATATCTGGTTATTTGTTGGAGTGTACAGTAAGTATGTCCAGCCTGTGTCTGTACCTAGCCGCCAGCAGAGTGGCTGACTAAGCCTATGATTAATTTATTCCGGTTATACCGACGGCCCAGGTAGGGGGCTGAAAATACACCCAGTACATCTCCATACCTCCTGCCCAGTCTGCCTACACACAACCTGCTGCAGCTGCCTACACACACTGCTGCTCAGCACCTGGCTCTCTCCTAGCACGGGCTAGGACCCAGGCTAGGACCCATGCTAGGACCCATGCTAGGACCCAGGCTAGGACCCAGACAGGACGCAGGCTAGGCAGCAATCTAGGACCCTGTGTGGCAGCAGGTTAGGACCCAGGCTAAGTTCAGACTTAGAGACAGGCCAGGACCCAGTAAGGAGCAGGCTCTAGGGCCCACCTAGCCCCAGGCTAACACCCGTCTAGGACCAGACTAGAACCAGACTAGGACCCTGAAATAGGAAGGACAAACACAGAAGAAGAAAGTACAGTTACCCTCTAAGATGATTGGACAGTTTAGTTCAGGCTGAAGCCAGGTTGTTCTTTCCAGCTCTCTCTGTGCTCTGGGTATAGTTCACCGTCCCATCACAGATGAGACCCATCTGCCGCAGTGGAGCACAGAGGAGGGCAGCATGGGGGAGTGTTGGCAGCATAGCCACGAGGGGCTGGCATACGTCAACACATCACCCAACACCACGACGTGCCCTGTGTCACCCAGTCTTCTGCCCTCACTCTCAGCCACTCTATTAAAAGGTACCTTGTAAAAGAAGCTGAGGGACAACAGAGAGGAGACAGGGTCAGACATGATTCAGCTAGAGGTGGGAGGGAAGCTGGTGCGCATCATAGAAATGCAGAAAACAAGATGTCCAGCACAATGTTATATCTGTTATATCTAGTAATGGGGAATAGAGTTTTGCGGCCCGTTCTGTTGAATAATAATTTCCAGATGTGTGGGTAGGCTCGTATCAAAAGTGTGTGAGGTGGAGGGAAGGAGGCAGGGGGCAGGGACGTTAAGGGTGACTTGGGGGGAGGGGAGGGGAAAGGGGAGGCATGGAGAGACAGGGGGAGACTGGTGAGGCAGGGGGAGGCAGGGGGAGGGTGATGAGGGGAAAGCTGGGATGAGAGCCAGCTGGCCTGGTCTAGTGGCACCAGAACTTGAGGCTGCATCCATTTCACACTCACTGACTCCTGTTCACACAGCATGTGTGTGTGTGTGTGTGTGTGTTTGTTTGTGTGAGTGTATGTGCGTCTGTGTTTGTGTGTAAGATCAATTGTAAATATGTTTTAAGTGTTTTATTTATTCTGTAAGTGTGTGCGTGCATGTTTGGGTGTTAACGGGTGTTTGTTTGTGAGCACCTTAATTTAAGTTTGAAGGTTGTCTTTGTTTTTTGGATCTTGTACGTACTCTAGACAGTTCCAACCATGTATTCCAGTTTGGTGGAGGAACAGCCTGGAACAATGATGGACTCTCTTTCTTTCTCTCTCTCTTTCTTTCTCTCTCTCTCTGTCTCTCTCTCTGTCTCTCTCTCTCTCTCTCTCTCTCTCTCTCTCTCTGTCTCTCTCTCTCTCTCTCTCTCTCTCAATCTCTCTCTGTAACCCCTCATTCATCAGCCAACCCCCTAGAGGCCCAAACAGATACCTGTTGGCATCTGCAGATAAAGGATCTGGAGCATGACTTATTTAGACATGGGAGGGGGGGGTCACAACTGCTAGCCAACACATAATCAGACCTCCATCTCCCTTCCCCTCTACCAGCCCCAGCCCCGCCCCACCCCTCCACACCCAGCATGCCGGGGTGAAGCGGGGTCCTGCAGTCAGACCTACTCAGCTCTCCACTAGATGAAGGAGAATACATTTTTCCAGAGCCTGCTCACATCTGTCTCCCTCCTCCGACTGACAAACACAGTTTGCATCCATGTGCCATGCTGGCACACACACGCATGTTTCACTTGGCACAGACCGGCGAGAGGTTCTTTCCACGGACACACACCATATGGATCAAATTTAGGACTCACCTGCCACACTGCACACAGAACAAAAACCGTATCACATGCATGTTTGGATGTGGTGTGTGTGTGTGTGTGTGAGGGGTGGATGGTGTGTGGGTTTGATGGTCTGTGGAGCGTGAGGAGAGGACCTGGAGCTGGATCTAAAGCAGAGATAAACAGAGCAGGCTGTACCAGGGGCAGCAGCTCCCCTAGTGGTGGAGATGATAATTACACAACTCCTTTTGACTTCTAAGTCAACTCTACGAGTTTCTACATAAATGCATGCAACCTATGGATAAGTCCCCCTCCCCACACACACACATACACACCCATACAGACAGACTTATTACCTTGCAACCCTCCCCTTCCTCCTTCCTTCCTCCCTCCTGCCCCACCCTGGGCGTTGATCCATCCTCTGCCTGACGTTTGAAATGCAGGGCCTGGTTGACGTAACTGAACACGACACCTTCCCCCACGGGTTCCCACCGCCCCCCCTCCTCCCTCCCCCCCCCCTCCCTCCCTTCCTCCCACTCACACACAAACCCACTCCCACGCACACACACAGCATATGCCAACCCTTCAGACAGATTTCCTTTAATGCAGCCTTAAAAGCCTTTCTCCTGGATGTCCATCTAATGAAGTGAGCTTGAAAGCATTGTTTTCTCTGGCAGGTACAACCCACCTTTGGTGGGAACTAGGCAACCGGGCATGAACTAGAAGGGGGTAGAGTGGAGAGGCCTAGGTTTATAGACTGTGGAAAGTTCCACAGAGGTGGCTATTAGTAGAATCCGCTCGCCGTGTAACAAGAACCCTCAGCATTCAAAGTTTGCCAGAAGGCCTGCTTTCTTCCTCTGTTGTTGTTCTTGTTCCTGTGTTTCCCTTTATTTTAACTTCCAATGACAAACCACAAGGCCACAAGCCACGGAGGGAGGAAGGAAGTAGGGTTACAGTGAAATCAAATGTTGGAAAAGGTATTAAAACAGCAGCCTCTTTATATGTAAATGTGAGGTGATTGAACCCCCTTCCCTGGACTCCCTCAATACATGAAGCTTTTTCTTACAGTTTGTTCTCATAGCTCTTGACACACACACACACACACACACACACACACACACACAGAAAGAGACACACACACACACACACACACACACAGAGACACACAGAGAGAGAGAGACACACACACACAGAGACATAGACACACAGAGACACAAACACACATTGAAACACACACTCACTCACACACACACGGTAATATAACTCCCTTGATTGTACCACAGAACCCTACACCGTTCTCTCATGCTCCTTGCCCTGGAACAATGGGACACGTGGGTGCAGCTTATGTGCTGAGACCTGGGGGAGAGTGTTAGCCAGGCATTATCCTAGCTCCATACACTTACCCTGCTAGCACTCCCTGCTCTTGGTAAATAGCTATTATTGAGACAAGCTGTCAGGGTCTGCCAACAGGGAGGAGAGAGGGAGAAAAACAATAAAACTGAAAGAGCGATGGAGAGAGGGCAAGGGGGAGAAAGGGATAGCTAGACAGAGTGAGAGTGAGAGGAGGAGAGCGGCATAGTTGAGAGATTGAATGTGATGACAGATCTAGTGAACTTCAGACACTTTATTTTGTAACCCTGAGACACTGTAGGTTAGTAGACTGTTCTGTATCACTGAGATACTGTAGGTTAACAGACTCTCATGTATCACTGACATACTGTAGGTTAGTAGACTATCATGTAACACTGAGATACTGTAGGTTAACAGACTCTCATGTATCACTGAGATACTGTAGGTTAGCAGACTGCCCCATATCACTGAGATACTGTAGGTTAACAGATTGCCTCATATCACTGAGATACTGTAGGTTAACAGACTGCCCCATATCACTGAGATACTGTAGGTTAACAGACTGCCCCATATCACTGAGATACTGTAGGTTAACAGACTGCCCCATATCACTGAGATACTGTAGGTTAACAGATTGCCTCATATCACTGAGATACTGTAGGTTAACAGATTGCCCCATATCACTGACATACTGTAGGTTAACAGACTGCCCCATATCACTGAGATAAAGTGACAACCCTAACCACTGCATGTCAGTTCCTGTATGTATGAATATATCCCCCGCAGGCACAGTGTAGGCTGAACCCCACAGTACTGCAGTTTAGAAAGTGGGCTGTAACTTTGATATTTGCTTTTAGACCTTGAAAGGTAGCTATAAAAAGCTGAATTCATCTCCAGTATTGCAGCCTTAGGACACATATTGTATTTGCACGACATGTGTAATATATATATAAATATATATATGTGATGCAGAAATAAATAAACACAGGAACAAGTTTCAAAAGCAATACTCTGCTCTCTGTCGGTCTATTGATGTACAGCTAATGACCTTCTCAGGAGCTTTATGCATAGATA
The DNA here is from genome assembly GCA_903064625.1 of Mallotus villosus. Taxonomy (NCBI): domain Eukaryota; kingdom Metazoa; phylum Chordata; class Actinopteri; order Osmeriformes; family Salangidae; genus Mallotus; species Mallotus villosus. The sequence continues at coordinate 87,055 of CAEFZP010004321.1, read as the reverse complement.
GCTTTACACTGCACTTGCTTAGAATATACCTTACAGTAAATGCTGCAAAGGAAAGTTATTTTATCCAGCTCAATATATGTTAAACTACTGTAATTTCAAGCTCTATACCCTTTATGCAAGAGTCTTTGTTGAAAGTCTTTAGAGATACAACTAATAAAAGCCAGTTCTGATGAATACTCTGTTTTCCCCCATAAAGGTCCCAGGCCTAATCCTAGCCAGGTGGAGGTTAATTGAAGGCTAGCTAAAAGATAATGATATTGACTCAGCATTACAAACTGAGAAGTTTGTGTGTTAGGACGGAGTGGGTGTTGTGTGGCGTTGGGGTCTTTAAAAAGTGCCTCGGCAGTGTCCTTGGCCGGCTGAATAGGGCCTTAAATCCCAGACAAAGACATGCCCGTTCTGTACAGGACTTTACAGCCAGGGGGAAATGACAAGGTCTGCTCCTCTTTGTCTCTCTCGCTCTCACACATACTGTACACACACACACACACATTCACACGTGTGCATAAAGCCCATGTTATCTGTCTCCCCAGATCGTCGGAGAAAAGGAGAGGCTCGCTGACAGGAAAGAGTACAAGCAAGAGTTCCAAGCCCCGCCTTCCATCATCATGTTTCCAGGGCAACGCCAGGCGAGCTCCAATGGGCTGCGTCGACAGAAGAGGGACTGGGTGATCCCGCCAATCAATGTTCCTGAAAATTCTCGAGGACCGTTTCCCCAGATGCTCGTCAGTGTAAGTAGAAGCGTCAGGTCACATCCCTAATCCTGAGCATGCGAGCGGTCATGGTGAGGAAGGGCTCGCGTGCGGAGCCTGACAGGACAGCCCGGGGTGATGATGAGCATGTACTGGTCATATGGGGGGATTATACTGTGTGTTTGTGATGTGATTACAGAATGTACTCAGGTGTTCTCCTGACCGGACTAAGAGCTTTCCTCCTCCAGAACAGCTAAGAAGCTGGATATCTCTGAGCCCTCGCAACAACCCTGTTCCCCCCCCACCCCCTCTTTCCTTATCCGCTCGCTCTCTGTCTGCTTGCTCCCTCTCTCCCTTTTTCTCTCCCTCTCTCTCTCTCTCTCTCTCTGTTTGCTTCTCTAAGAAAACATTTGCCTCTTTATTCAGGCAATCCCGTGAAGTTCAGCAAAGTTCAGCGCTATTTTTTTAGCTACCTTTAAGATGCAATTTGTCACACACCTTCGACTACAGGGTGTACTGAAGGTTTGTGAGAAGGCACCACAGTAAGGAATGAAAAGCCTCTAGTACAACATGAAGAGCTCCAATACCCGAGCAGCTAAGCAGTGCAGGAGTTCAACCTCTCAGGTCTAATAAGACTATGGCCCCAGGGCCCTCTTAAACAGATAAGCATCTTGTTTTGAACTGCGAGGGTTTAGAGCCTGATTAGATGGAAACCTTCTCCATCCCACCCCTACAATCATGTGGAAGCACAGTCTAAACCCTCCTTATTGCTTTCATAAGGCTGTGTGTCAACTCACTGTGAGCAGTGAGAGAGTGCTGGCTGGAGTCTCTCCCACAAGCCGCTCTGCCCCCCTCTGCTCCCCTCTGCTCCTCCCCTTGATCATTATTCTACACAGCTCTGCGTATTCAGTATTCCAGAGACGGCATCGCGGAACAACGCAAGTGACTAGCATCGCTACAAATTACATTTCAGCTAGTTGTGAAAAGTATGGGAAATAAACAGAACAGGGAGAAGGGTTGGAGGTTGAGATTGAGAAAGATGTGTGGAAAAGGAACGAACATGAATAAATAAACGTTTGTGTAAATTTGTTGTTGTGCGAAGGGTTGCGCTGCTGAGTGTTTAAAATTCAGAGATTCTGTCACAACACAACGCTCAGCTTGTCTCAGCCAGAGAGGCTGTGGAACCCTGGGCTTGTGGTGTGTGCTCCCGTTCATCAAAAAACATCACTCTCAGTAAAATATAGCACTGGTTTTGCTGTCTCTCTCTCTCCTTCCTTCCTTCCTTCCTTCCTTCCTTCCTTCTTTCTTTCTTTCCTTCCCTTTATCCGGGATATATTGCCATCAGCTTTCTCTGGCTGTTTACATAGCACTCTCAGTTTTAGCTTTTGGTATCAAATTGTGCAGAAGAAGCATTTTCTTTAGTCTTCCTGTCTTTGTTTTGCAACCTGTTTTCATCTAATCCCAAGGGGGAGCCTGCGGAGCAACTTAAAGGGAACTTTTCTTGTAAAGAAAAAAAAAGCATTTGAAATAGGAGAAAGTTTATGAGCCTTTGTTGAAAAGCAAGGGTGTTTGGGGGGTGAGAAGGGGGATATTTGGAGATCTGGCGCACGTCACCCTGGCAGTGCAGGGAGTCCTGAGCCCCAGCACTGAGCCCATCAGCACCCAGACAGACAGCTCTGATGTGTGTTTGTTTTGTAAGTGTGTTTGTGTGTTTGTTTGTGTGTGTGTGTGTGTGTGTGTGGGGTGCTAGACGGAATCAAAGAAGCATTTGGAAGAGTAGAAAGCAGCCACACAATCCACTTCTGGGCTGTAAATAGGGCCGTTAGGGGCTGGTGGAGGGCTGGGAGAGAGGAGCTGGGAGCGAGGGAGAAGTGATGCGTGTTGATGCCTCTTTGGGGTCTCCGGCTCCAGTTTTCTTCTAATAATGTCTAGAGGCACTGAGGGCCGTCCAGAGATACAGCACCCAGCAGATATTTAACAAGGAGCCGAGCGGGGAGGTGATGTCATCCATTTTGTTGTTTTCGCATTTGTTGTTTTCTATCAACTGCTCAAATGGTGCTCATGTGAAGCGTTGCTTTTTACTTTCCGATGCTTTTTGATTGGATACCGTTAAGACAAGACGGGGGAAAGGACTGTACATCTCCTACAGTAACGAGTCATGGTGTCAGAGCATGTTTTCTTACAGCTGCCCAAGCTTTTCACTAATAAATTATAGCTAGTTGGAGTTACCACTATCTCTCTCTCTCCGTCTATCTCCCTCTCTCTCTCTCTGCCTCCTTGTCTCTCCTCCTCTCCACCTCTCCTACCTCAGTATAGTGTGGTGTGGCAGTGACTGTGGCATGCCTACCTTGCCTAATGGCCTGTGAAGCCAATCCCGGTCCTAATGGGCTGTTCTGTCATCCCGCTGAAAGCTGAGTGACACCCGGGAGAAGCAGGGCCGCACAAGTGCACTGCTCCTCTCCCAGTCCAGACCCAGGGGCCATCAGCGGGACAGGCAGGGTGACAGCACCCCTCACTAGCTTCTCCACATGGCTCCGCTCTGTCACTGGGCGTGGGCCAGCACTGGCTGGGACATGCGGGGGAGTGGGGGGTTGGATCATTGACTGTGAAGGATATGATAGTAGGCCCGAGAGCCGAGTCACCGATGCTGTTCATCACTAGAACTGTAGCAGATCATTGCTCTTTAACACGCAGCAACATCAGAGTCCATAGCTTGGAAAACTGTACCAGGACTTCAGCCTGTTTGCAGCCCGGGATTCTTTTCTCTTCTCCCAAGGTGGATGTTCTGGTTGTGGAGACACAAAGATAGAGTGCTTCAGAGTGCTTCTCCTCGGCAGACAGGAATGAGTGACACGGCAGAACTTTAACAAGCACCAAGAAGATAGACAAACAAAAGAGAGACCGCACCGAGGAGCAAATGAAAACATGAAAGCCTTTCAGGAGAAAAGAAGAAAAAAGTTCTCAATAATGATAGGAGGAGAAAAGAGAAAGAGAAGAGTGAGTACTTGTTCACAATAAACAGGTGTTCTTAGTCGTTTTCTTTCTTCTCAAGCCAAACAACCATCAATGGCATGTAAGAGCCATTGATTTTTTCAGAAAGGCTTTTTGAAACCTTCCATTGATTCACACACTTCTCCTGCGGCACACAGCCATTGATTTTTTTTTGCTTGGGTAAATAAAGACTCAACTGCCCCCCCTGCCCACCCCTCTCTCTCCCCCGCCCCGCCCCCCTCCCGCATCAGCAGAAAGCCAACAAACCCCCAGACCCCCAGCGCCAGGGTCTCCAGAACGATTGGCTGTGAGGAGCCGGGGTGCCAGAGGTGCAACAGCTCCGAGGCAGGGAGATAATGACCATATTGGAGACCTGGAGGCTGCAGGTTTGGGTCGAGGTCAGAGAGCTGCTGTGAAAATAGACTGTGCGGACCACAACTGTGAGCTGTCATCACCGTGAGAGCTGGGTGTTCAGGGTGCCAACCTCGCTGCTGTAGAGATTGGAGCTGTTGCTTTAGGTTACCTCCTGTCTGGGCTCTCCCTCATTCCATCTCCTCGCTCCTGTTCTTCTAACATTGATGCTCCTACTTACAGTACACATTTACATTACATAGCTCTACCATTATTCTACCTTTCCGAAAAAACTATTGGGGCAATTTTTTCCCCAATGTCCAACCGTCATTCTGTCCATACATTCTCTCTCCATTGGGTTGAGAACCCAGTGATTGTCTTGACAGCGCTCCCATTTCATTCTTTAATAAAGGAGAGCCAGACTTGTGGACGTCACCTGGACCTCAGTCCCTGTTCACCCCGAGTCATCTCAGCGTCAAAGAGCTGTCCCTCCATCTATGTGACAAGACTCATATCGTTTAAGACTGCCCTTGGGAGAGAGTTGGCAGAAATGTACTTGTAAGATATGTAGCTGCCTCCCACAGTAAGCATCAAAGAACACTCTATTGACAGGGTATGGATTGACATCCCACAGAGACAGTTTAGCTGCAGCACTCATCCCACCAAATAAATGTCCTTCTTCTAGTGAGTGGGTAATTTTCTAAAGCCTTTATTGATTTTCAGCAAGAGAAACATTTTGGTACAGAGATTTTATTTGCCGTCTGATGTCCCAGTATTGACAAATAATTGAGACTAGACAATACAATGTAGCTGTTGATGACGGTTCATAACAAACTGGCATCCTATTTCGATATGGTGTATATGGGCCTGCTACCCCCAGCAGCAGCCTCACACTGCACCTCGCTGCCTCTCTACATGGAAGGCTAGCTTCTTGAATAAACAACGGCTTCATCCAGTGTGTGAACTTGTGTGTGTGCGCGCCCCTGTGCTCGAGACGGTGTTTGGGTGCGTCGGTATTTGTGAGGCTGTGCTAGCGTGTGCGAGAGCTGGTGTGTGGATGACATCTGTGTATTGGGCCTAGCTGCCATAGCACTTGTACCGCAGCTCCCTGTCCCCTGTGGAGCTTTAGAGAACAGGAGAGAAGCCCCCGAGGTGCCCTCTCCATCTTCACTGTATGTTTACCCGTGATTAATGACTACACCACTCCACTGACAGACACGGCAGTAACACACATGGCCGGGAAAGGAGAGAGCAGGAGAGAGAATAGGGTGCAACAGAAAAAGTAAGCCGAGCCGCGGCTTATCGAGTCCGAGGATTTAATGGGATGTGAGGAAGAGTGTGTGTGTGTGTTTGTTTATGTCTGTGTTGTTTGTGTATTTTTAAGAGGGAGATAGAGAGCTTATTGTGTGTGTGTATACATGCATGTTTTTCTGTCTGTGTGTGTTTGTGGGGACAGGGCAGGATTAGAGTGGAGGCTGGGGCTGTGGAGGCTGGGGCTGTGTTTGGGTGTGATAGACTTCCCAGAGCCCGGCATGTCCGTGGCCTCCTCAGGGTCTAATGAACCCTTCTGGCGTCTGCTTCCTCGTACTGTGCCAGCACACACCACACCGCAGCGCAATGCTCCAATCTGACGCTTCATCCCTCTCCAGTCTTCCTGCTGAGGCATGCTCTCAGACACACACACACACACAGACACACACACACACACAGAGAGAAAAAAGCTTGTCCTACTCAGGCAGTTAACAAAAGAACTGTGTGGTGCATGTGTCGCGCCAATGCTTTTGTATGCGCACATTGTTTAGGGTTTTGTTTGGTTGCCTTTTTGTTTCATCCCTGAACAATGAGGCGAAACAGCCAAGCCAAGTACAGGACTTCATCTTGTTTTCTGAAGCCAGTCCACCAGAGAAACCGCAGAAGGGGAGAACCCCAGGGTCAGGGAGTATTTAAGGATCGCAGTCTTTTCCAAGTACCAGTAACTAGGAGACCACACTGTTCCCCATATGGAATGTTTTATGCATGTTAAATTGCACGGAACTCTTTTTCCGTGCCCAAAAATGTCAGGCTGTGAAAATAGTCAATGGTTTACACCAAGTGGGCAGTATGAACACATTCAATGTTGCACTGTGGCTTAATTTGATTAGAGTTCTGTTTAGTGTTGAAGCCTTTCTCTCTCTCTCCCGTTTTACCTCTCTGTGTGGAGGAACGTCTGACCCTGCATCACCTCTACTTGGCAGACACACAGACCATTTCATTCACACGTGCCCGCACACCCAACTACAACCACACACAAAGGAAGTCATGAAGTCCATCATGTGGACAGAACAGACAGAGCAGAGAGAGGAGGACGGGATGTGCCTCATCTACAAGGAGGAAGGGAGGAGGAGGACATGCTGGAGGAAGAGGATGGGGACCTTTGTCTACATATCTGTCTCCTACAAGAGCAAGGGCCAACAGCGGTGTCAGCGATTCATGGGCTCCTTGTTTAATTCAATAACACATCTTGGCTCATTTGAACCGCTCTTTGTTTGATTTAATCTCCTGAAGAATTCTCTCTGGATGTTTTACTTACAAAGCCCCCTGGTCTGTTCTCTTCCAGCATAAGCATTCACAGTCTTCTATGGTTTAAATCATCATCTCTAAACACACAGTTTGATATTTATTGTTCCTCTCTTCTTGGCAGTTGATAGATGACTTTTCTCAGAAATGTACATTGTGAAACTTGAACGCTGGTGTGCGTGCGCTGATGATTCAGACTGTGGCAGATGTCCTTGTGATGTACAGACTAGTACTCAGCCTGTCTGAAAAGGCATGATGTGAGTAATGAGGCCTAACTCTGGTCTCTCTGCAATCAGAATGAAGCTGGGTTTCTTCTTTAAACTCTTAAAGGAAGCAATTTGCCAGTGACTCGGTCCATCAGTGTTTCTCTATCAGAGTTAAGCTGGCAGTAGCAGAGAGAGAATGAGATTGGAAGGTGAAAGTAGTGTTCATTGTGATGCTAGCTAATGGAGTCTTAGGATCAGGGCTGGGTTATATCCAGCCTGTTTGACAGGTCAGACCATTAGTGTAACCTGGATGGAAATATGTTTTCCCTGCCGTCAGCATGGCACACTGGTCCCGTACCCAACAGAGGGTCTGACTGTGTGAAGGAGCATGGTTTTTCCTGCGAGGTAAGGGGGAGAAAGAGAGGGGGGAGGGAAGGGGGAGAAAGAGAGGGGGGAGGAAAGGTGGAAACGGCATAGTAAAAATAGGAGTTCAGTGAAAAGCTTGAATAATAAATCACATCTGAGAGATTTACGAAAGGAAATAAACTGTAGCATGTGACCATGCCTTCTACACAGGTCTCGTGGATGATAAATGACTGACAAACTTCATTTCCTTTTCTCTAATGAAATTAGTCAGATCAATGTCATTGCTTTTTGCATCCCCAGGAAATGGAGTCTCGTACAATTCCCAATGGGAAACAAATGATTGCTACATTTATGTAATTGTCCACAAATAATTTATCTTCTTTACTCATCAGTGTGAGACTCAAATTAAATGCTTTACTGTTTATCAACTCAGAGTTTGCACTCGTGGAAAAAATCTCAGGAGAAAAGCACAATGATATCAATGGTTTCCAGAAAGGGTACATTGATATTATACCTAATGCATTAGTTAAACATTAACTACTGTAACAGTACATGGACCTAACCTTCCTTTTAAGCATTTAATTATGTTCACTTATGCTTAATTAACCATGTGTACATATTGTTTATCCATTCATAATTAGATATAAAATGCTATTGCTTTTATTAGGTTCATATCTTCCTCTCGAAACTGTGGAGAACATGTAATCATCGTTAAACCCTATAAACACAAGTGTGCACTTCATTAACACTCCTTAACTGTTGTAAATAATGAATGTAAGGTGTGTGTGAACCTTGTAAAGGGGGCACTAACTGATCTCTCACATCAGGCTATAACAAGGACGTCGGCTTTGCCGGCTCCATCTCTGGTTAAATGAAACAGTAAATCATGTTTTCTTGAAGACCTCAGAGTTATCTAAGGGTCAAGGACAGCAGTTCTGGCTGCTCTCCTAGTGAATGACTGGGTCTTTATGAGACAGATAAATAACAGCTTTACAAACAGCCCTCCTCTGGCCCCTTGAGACCCCACAAAGTCAAGTAACACAACTGAGTATGTATTGTTGAAACAATACCTTAGGACCAGTCTAAGAGACGCACAACAAGAGTCCTATGCAGGCAGGGCATAGGGAAAGGACACATCTTACCAGTTAAGATGCAGACAGGAAGACAAATACACAGACATAAAGTTTACGACAAGGCTTGACAATGCTACCATTCCTTTTTTTTCTTTTTTCTGAATGAAATCATAGTCACAAAAACAGGCATTTAGGGGAAATGGAAGAAAAGAGCATTTGCCAGAGAAAAAGTCCTTGGGCATGAGGTTGAATTGAATTGGAGCGCTTTGGATGCAAGTCATTTGATGTAAAATTCTAATCTCACTTAATGTGCTTGTATTTTTTCCATTTCTTCCTCTTTCAGCCTTTCTTACCTCGAGGACATGTGTGAAGGAAATCAAAATTGGGGCCTTTACCAGAAAAATCTGATCCTATTTACTCCGTCATTTAGAAAGAAAGCCCTCCTTCACATTCCGTTCATGTTAATATAATGGATCTGGTCATGGGCCTGTGGTGCCTTCTATCCATCTTGTAATAAATCTGTGTGTGTGTGTGTGTGTGTGTGTGTGTGTGTGTGTGTGTGTGTGTGTGTGTGTGTGTGTGTGTGTGTGTGTGTGTGTGTGTGTGTGTGTCTGTGTGTGTCTGTGTGTTGTGTGTGTGTGCGCATGCGCTGTGCATTCCTTTAGTTGTGTGTACAACTCTCCATCTTAAAAGGTTCACATCTTGTCAATGAAACTGCTGTTCAGATAAACAGCTTAAGACCAGATAAAGGTTGTATACATTGTCCCTAAACATAGCTGCATCCTTATTGCCTTTCACTTATAAATATCTTTACCAGTAGACCCAGACGCCTGGGAATTCATTTGGTCTTCATTTTCAGGAGAAAAAGAACATTTCCTCTAACACTCATAAAGCTTTAATATCCCACAATGTTCATAAAGAGTTGTTTAAATCCTTCCAGGCCTCCAGGCATCCCTGCATCCAGGGACTCGCATACGGCATCATCAGAGGCTGTTGTGTTGGGCTGGAAACGTCATTCCATATACGCTGAACTGTTTTAGAGTCTTTAGTTTTCACTCGGCTTCTTGGGTTTAATAATACTTGAGGTGATACTGGCCAAGATGTTGGGCTTTGGTCTGTTGCCACTGCCAGGCTTCCAGCTAGCGGAAAGAGGCAGTTGCAGGCCACACACACCTGCGGTGGGCCAGTGCCAGTTTCCACTGGGTTCTGATTCATTTCAATCATGAAAGGGAGGGTCAGGATATGGCTGTGAAAGCGTGTGAAGACAAATCATTCCAACCCTCCTCCTGAGCTCCCAAATAAATGGACACTGGCATAAACAAACACACACATACACACGCACACACCATGTTCTCACACCTCACTCTTTACCCAGGTTCATTTGTCAAAATGACAGCTGGACAGACACAGGCTGAGTGAGAGTTGGCCAAGCAGATTCCCTCCCTGGGTTGAACTGAGCCAAAACATCATGGGAAACATACTGACACAGACTGAAGAAGGCTGTGGTTGGAATGAATGTGTGTGTGTGTGTGTGTGTGTGTGTGAGTGTTCTAGACACAGCAGTCTGATGAGGTCCAGCTCAATCTCCAGCATGCTTATGCTTGGCATGATGCAGGTTTGGCAGGGAGAAGTCCGTTTTGTCAGACATCCAGTCAACATCAAACATGAACAGCACCTCTACACCTCTCCATCCCCCAGGCAGCTGTCTACCTGGTGCCACTTCCAAGGTGTTTCCTCCCCTGGGCAAGAGAAGACACACACACACACAGGCACACACACACAGGCACACACACACAGGCACACACACACAGGCACCACACACAGGCACCCCCCCCCCACACACACACACACACACGGCGCACTATTCACAAGACCAACTGGCTTGATGGGGACTCAGAACAGCATGATGCTTCCTTAGTATGTGTGTGTGTGGTTGGACTGATTGTGGCATACAGTAAACAGCAATTCACACACTCAAACTATAGCCATAGCCAAGGTTATGAGTATAAGACGATCGCTATGCTAAACTCTACCCCTCAATAAAGATTTTGCCAGCAGCCTTTTGTCCCTGCCCTGGCCAATCCAATTGCAGTAGGAGCCTTGGCTGCAGTCCCATTGGTCACTAGTCCTCCACAGCCCATTAGAGATCTGCTGATGTAGTCTATTCAGACACTCTTTTTTTCTCACACTCTCCTTCCTCTGTTTTCTCACTACTCTGCATTTCTCCTCTTCACTGCAGCCTGATAGATTTTGAATGTGAGAGGGAGGGATGGAGGGAAGAATGAAGGGGGGGTCAGGCACTGTGTGTGTGTGGGGGGTGGAGGGGGTTGGGAGAGGGTACTGTATATTGTGTGTGTGTGTGTAGGGTGGGGTGGGGTGGGGGTAAATGGGGGAGAAAAGTGCAGTAGCAGCACATTCACCCCTCTGCCCCCCTCCTCTGAAAGTCCCCCATAGTGTTTTGTCTAATTATCCAGATTGGAAGGGGGTTATGGAGCAGAGGTGGGGTCTTGATATTGTCCTTGTGAATATCTCAGGGACCCACTGAAGAAGTAATTCATGCATCCAGAAGTGATTTCATGATTCAATCAATCTCTTAATGAGAGAAAATGAGAGAGATTAACAAAGAAAAAAGAGAGAGAGAAAAGAGAAAGATGGTTGCCCCTTCATTCCCTAACCCTGGCATGAGGGGTTGCAGCCTCTCTCCTGCCTCTATAATGCCTACGTTCTCCCCATTCTTCTATAGAGGAGAGAGAGTCAAGCCTTTGTTGCCTCCCGGGAGAATAGCTTCCCTAAGAGGGCGGAAGCCGGCCCTATTCACGACCAGACTCCTTTCACATGTTTTCTAATTGAAAAAGTCATTCACAGCTCAACTTCCATTAGTTCACATTCTTTTCACTAATATTGTCAAATGGATTATTATTCTTACTCACTGTTGATCTGCTCGGGTCACCGTGCCGTACACAGTCATAAGCACGCAAGGTTTGGTTTGGTTGTTTTCCGTGAGGGTGTACGTAGCAGCAGTGCGGCACTGCCACATCCTCGCCTCTCTGTTGTTGACGGTTGTACCCCTCTGTGCTCCAGTCAGTGTGTGACTCGATGGCCTCTATCTGTACGCCTCAGAGTAAGCTAGGCTTTATTCTGCTGCACCAGGTAAATATCTACCTGTTTGCTCCGGTCTGTCTGAATGTTTGGAGTGTCCCTGTTTGTGTAGCTTCAGAGCGGTTCTAGGGGGATGTTCCAGGCTGTAAAGTGTCGGCTGTGTCCTCCTGAGGAAAGCTGAAGATTCTCATCCCTCTCAACCAGTGTCAGTCCTTGAGATGAGCAGTAAGAAGCAGACCACAGACCGACTCCTGGTATAAGTAGGAGGGTTAGAGACTAAAGTGTGTATATTACCCCAGCCCCACTCTGAAACATGAAGCAGGGAAAGAGAGAGCCAGACTGGAAAGACAACCGTTTGTCTTTCACAGCTATCTGGAAAAGCTCCTGTCATTCATCTCCTGGCCTGAATGTATGTTCGTACGGTGTATGTATGTTTAGATGTCTTTCTCTGTTGCCATAGTTACACTCCCCATGTCAGAGTGAGCCTTATGGTGGGTCTTTTTCTTGCTGAGAGTATGTGTACGGTTGGCTTTTATATGTGCATTACCTTCCATTGTTTAGTATGCTCCTCTGTCTCAGTGTGCCCTGGTGAGAAGGCTACAGCATGGGCAGGGCTCAGAAGGGCTCTTGTACCGGAGATGAAAACACACACAACAGCAGAATGCACTAAGCATTCCAATATCACACAGACCAGGGACATCCTGACCTGGCCAGGCTTCATCTTCAAACAGCAAACCTCAGCTGAACTGGTTTCATCTTCAAACAGCCTGAGCTGAACCTGTTGAAGCCAACCCTTGCAAGAAGAGCAACTCCAAGGGCTGTGTTACTGCCATAGCCACTGACTGTTGCTTAGTCCTTCAACAGACATGCCTGTGTTGTGTAGATGGAAGTGCACCTCAGCCTTTACAGGTGACTGTGAAAACCCACATCACCAGAAGAAGACAGGGCACAAGCACTCCAGACCCACATCACCAGAAGAAGACAGGGCACGAGCACTCCAGACCCACATCACCAGAAGAAGACAGGACACGAGCACTCCAGACCCACATCACCAGAAGAAGACAGGGCACGAGCACTCCAGACCCACATCACCAGAAGAAGACAGGGACACAAGCACTCCAGGCCCACATCACCAGAAGAAGACAGGGCACAAGCACTCCAGGCCCACATCACCAGAAGAAGACAGGGTCACAAGCACTCCAGGCCCACATCACCAGAAGAAGACAGGACACGAGCACTCCAGGCCCACATCACCAGAAGAAGACAGGGACACAAGCACTGCAGCAGCTGATGTTTGGAGTCTGTAGGAGAGATGTTGACAGGGTTTCTCTACCCCTGGTCTCATGAGACTCCAAAACCCAGCCTGGTAGCAGGAACCAGTGTTTATATTAGTCCTCCTCTTTCTCCTTGTCTTCTCCTCTGCCACCTTGTCCCAGGAGAGACGCTAGCATAATCATTTCTCATTTGGTTGAGTTTTATTTATTTATTTCTTTTCTGGCAGAAGGGAGCTAAGCTCACCGATAAGATCTCCTTAAGACCCAGACAAGTTGTCAGTAATGATGGGAATTGCTTTGATCCGTCGACAAATAGGTCATTTAGCCAGTGCCTGCTTTCTGGGGAGGGATGATACAGTCTCTCTCTCTCTTTTGCTCTCTCTCTTTAATTCTTTCTCTGTTTCTCTTTCTCTCTCATTTTCTTTCACTCTCACTTTCTTGTCTTCAGATACACACATGCACTTCTTTCATAAAGATGATTGAGAACGAGAAAATGAAAAGTTGTATTACTATTCTAGTCTTTTATTATTAGAGCATTTTAAAATGAATCCCTTTACCATTCATACCCAACATAGAACTACTGAGTATCCAATACTTTACTGTGTGTGTGCATGTGTGAGAGAGACAGAGAGAGAGAGACAAGGAGACAAATGTGCTTCCTGATCCATTGTTCCTGGAAGCCAGAATGATAGACAGGGATGCTTCCTGTTCACCACATGTCATCCTTCTTTGTGGGTCTGTATGTGTCCAACTGTACGTGTATATGTGAGGCCAGGGTGACAGCGAGGGGACATAGGTGACAGTCCATCTGGCATGCTGCTCGAGAAAGGGAGAAGCAACTACAAAGACTACCACAGTAAGAAAATAAAGAAAATCCAAACAAATAGTTTCGCATTAGTGAAATAAATATAAAAAAGAACCTCCAAACTAAACTACAAATCTGTTCTGGATTTCTTGATTTGATGAATTGCTAAATGTTCTTCAGAATGATGGAACAGAATGTGGAACACAAACAGCCACAAACAAACACATGCCGGAAGCCAGTGGCTGTGATGATTCTGGCAGTGTCTTAGTATTCCACTGATGTTGTGTGAACATAGTGGGAGGGAGAGTTAATTGGCTGGATTGGAAACATGCAGCTGAATTCCCCCCCGAAGCAGGAGCATTTGGAAGCGACTGGGAAATAAGGGGGTGGGACAAATCCAGAGGAAATGAAGGAGCGCTATCGCTATAACTGGGAAAGGATTTATATGGCTCTGAGTGATGCGGTCGTATCATTTTTCATACACGATTTCTGTCCTCATGGAAACCCCCTAAAATAGAGGAAAAGACCGACTGAGCGAAAATCAGCAAGAGAGACAGAGAGAAAGACAGAGACAGTGAGAGGGGATACTGTATGTGTCAGTAGAGTGGCTCTGTGGATTACATCACATTAGGAGCAGTAGTTAGAGTCAATGTCTTTGTCCTGACACGCATCACAGAGGAGAAGCTGAGAGAGACAAGGCCAGGTCATCTTAGCTTGCGGTTTCTATTCGGTTTCTTGCATAAGATGATATTCCTTTCAAGCACTTTTAGCCAATGCCAGCAGTTTGTGTACATATTATCAAACCTGTGTGCAAGTACCTCACTGAACTCATAAGAGGTTCTCATGAAATTCCCCTAAGGAGCATTTTAAGTTCACACACACACACACCCACACAAACATGCATTTCTAAACTGTGTTAGGGTGGTTTCTAAAAGCCCTCCTTGAGTTTGCCCTGACAGCTCATGTTTCCCACAATGTATCAGATTCTCTTCCTGATTGAGTGCTGGGCCGCAGACCTTGTGATGAGACGGGGGCTGCTGGAGGCTGTACCCCACCAGCGTCTCCACCACCAAGCTAAGAAGACTGGAGTGTCGGGTGATGATGGTGATGATGATGACTGGGTGTTTTTGCGCTGCCAGATCTAGTGTAGATGACACCTGATGCTGTGGATCTGTTCCCTCTCCTTGTTAGGCTCCAGCGAGGCTCTTGGTGGGCAGGAGCCTGGCATGTCAAAAGCACTGGCAAATTGGTGCCATGAGTGCTGAAAGATGGAGACAACTTTCATGGAGTCTTTCTCTTTAGGGGCACTCATGCCTCTCCTGAAATAACTGCTGATTGGAGAAGAGAGCTTGGGTCTCTAGGGTAGGAAGGGTGTGTGTGTATGCATGTGTGTGTGTGTGTATATTTGGGGGGGGTTACTTGGATTTGCTGAAATAGCTGGACTATGCTGGTTCTCTTTTCTCTAATGGAGGGAGATGGGGAGATTGGAGCATTGGACCTTATTTGGGCGCTAAATTGAAAGACTCCCCGAAATGAGTCCCAATTACTGAGCACTTCAGGCCAAATCACAGGCCTGGCGGTGCACTTAACGCACCTCATAGCTCTTTATCTGCTCTGGAAGGCCGGAGGAGGCTGGAGGCCATCGTGTACCTCTCTCAAATACGCTTCATCCTAGCACGCTGTGTTCTTTACTGTTCTCCAACACAGTGTTGTGCGTGTTTTTTTGAAGTGAATCTTGTCATAGGCTTTTCTTTCTGGCAGTTTATCTTTGTTTTCTCAGAAACAGTTTATTCTCCCTTAGCTTGCTGTCACTTTCCTAATTATAGCGCAGAAGAAAATAACTCTCCATGTTCATTCACATATTTATCTTTTCTTCTGCTTACAATGTGCCAGTTTTTTAAACAGCAACCCAGTGAGTCTTTAAAACTCCAACTGTCTAAGTCACTGAGGAGATGAAAAACGTTCTTTGCAAATGTATGTTGATTTCATTTCTCCTCCCCTGAAATGTATTGAATTTCTTTCCTGAAGCACTCCAGTTCTGCCAAACGGAATGCGTTCTGCGTGTGCCGTACTTTAGCAGTAATGAAATCCTTGGGTAGGGTTGGGAGTGCCAACCCATGATGGATGTGTGTGTGTGCATGTGTGTGTGTATGCTCGTGTGTGTCCCTATGTGTATTTGTCAGATGAATAATGTACAGTCTCTGATTGCTGCAATGATTGTGCTTGGAAAGGAGCATTGCACTACCAGCTGCTATATCATGAACTGGACTTGGAATAATAAACATCTTCCACATTAAACCAATGGATTAAATTGCACAAAGGAAGTGCGTGTGCATGTGTATGTGTTTGTGTGTGTGTGTGTGTGTGTGTTTGTTTCCGCACTAGCGTCTGTGTGCATGTGTGTGTGTGTGTACGGAAGGCATTGTTTCACTGGATTTGGATTTGAAACATGGCCACATGCTAACGTGAACAGCACCGAGCTTTGAATGTGCGTGGTGGGGAAGCACAAAGAGCCATGCGCAAAGAAAGGTGGTGTGTGTTGTGATACCTTTGGTGTGTGTGTGTTTGTTGTGTTGCAGATCCGCTCGGACCAGGACCGGGACATCTCCATCCGGTACAGCATCACAGGGGTGGGGGCCGACCAGCCCCCCAACGAGGTGTTCAGTATTGACCCTGTGGCTGGGAAGATGTTCGTTACCAAACCTCTGGACCGCGAGCAGCGCTCATCCTACCACGTGAGACACAAATACACACGCTCACACACACGCTCACACACATGCGCACACACAAATACACATTAATACATAGTATAGAATTCATGAATTACTATATAAAGTCATCACTTTCATCTGGCAAGCATTTGGCTCATTTGGCTCATAGGTCACTTTCTCTTTTTCTTATTGGAATGTAAGTTGCAGTCTGGCAGGGCCTGGAGGCCCCTCTGTTTCAGCAGGGGTTGAGTAGATTTATGCCCAGGATCATGTAGGATCGATGGGATGATTTCTAGGAAAGGCCCCGGCTTGGTGACGGCTGCCTGAGTTAGAGCCTCGTGCTGGCTGCAGGGGGAAAAGCATCCAGGGCAGAACGGATGAGCCTCTGGAGAACAGAGGCAGGAGATGGAGTCGTCTGTGTGGACAAGACACTCCTACCCGTCCCACTGACACAGAAACTCAACTGAGATGAGGAACAAAAGTCGATCTGAACTCGAGAGGCCTCTGAGGTGTGGATTGGACAGTGAGGTCATGGGGATGAATTTCTCCGAGATACTTGGCAGCGAGGTTGATATTTGATATTGGGCATATATTTCATGAACTGGCTTTGGTCAAAGACAAAAGAAAGCTAAACTTTCTTATCTCCCAAAAATAAACAGTCTTCTGTTCAAAGCTGCCTGTCCAATCAGATACATTGTGAGGACAAAAGGGCTGTAAAAGCAGCAGTAGTCGGCGTTGTTTTACTTCCTGTGTTATCTATATTTGGATGCTGGCCATGTGCCAAGTGTTGCTTCATGCATGTTGACTTCTGTTTCCGTGCCTCCACTCTCAAGATAATAACTTTAATTCAGATCCTGAATTACATATTGCCTTCTTTAAACACGGCGGCAATCTCTGACTCCTGCTGTTATTGAATTAGGGGGGGGCAGGGTGGGGGGTGGAGATAAGGGCCGGGCTGCCAGTGGGGTGGCGTGGTACGTTGGCAGTGTGCGGATATTGGGTGCAGGACCAGATCAGACAATACACGGTAAAATGTAAAGTCAAATTAACCTCACGGAGACCCGGAGATGCAATTTTTGTGAGGTTCAGAGCGAAGACAAGAAGGGGAGGGAAACTGATGGGGAGATCGAAGAGGATATTCACCTGCCACTGCACAGGAAGCGCTGGGGGAAATGCTGTTCATTTCCTGTCACCACCCGACAGCCTCCCTGGCTACAAACTATTTATGCCAGCTGACTGTCAGCCTAGCAGGTGTCCAGAGAGACAGAGAGAGGCAGGAATAGTTAGGGATGAGTTTAGGGGGGGTGTCCCTTTTAACTGCCCACAGTGCCCAAGTTGAACAGTGCACAACTAAATAAAGCAGACAGTCACAGTGAGAGAGAAAGAGAGAGAGAGAGAGAGAGAGAGAGAGAGAGAGAGAAGAGAGAGAGAGAGAGAGAGAGAGAGAGAGAGAGAGAGAGAGAGAGAGATAGAGAGAGATACATTATTTCCCACTGTAGCAATGGACAAAGAAAAGCTATTTCTATTACTGTTTCCTTTCACCTTTTGCCCTGGGTGAAACGTCCTGTCGATAGTGATCTACATACATTCTAAAATGTTAAACACTAGCCAGCCTGTCTTTTAGCAACATGGTGATAGAATCAGGGTTCTGGGTGTCCCCCTCTCAAATAACATCCGTTTTCAAATGCCCCAAAGGCATGAGCACCCTGGATGAACTGTCACCCAGAATCCTTTTTTTGTTGTTGTGGGAAAATATGTATTTCATCTGGTAGTCTGTTAGTTTAACCCTCTCACAAGCTTTATGAAAACAGACCACACTGTTTAGAAATCTCAACATTTACCTCACAACCCAGTTACATTATTTAGATTTTACTACTACGGGTCATCCAAACATTTTGCTTGCACATTTCTTGAAAGGGAAAAATCCTTACACATGCTTGTCACCCATATTGATTTCAGTATTAATTCCATGTCCAAACTTTGTGAGAAATCCTAGAGTTGGCGTCATTATTGATCTTGATGGAACCAGCCAGCATCTCAGATCGACTAACTGCGTTTGTGATACTGTAGAGAGGTTAAGAGATTTTAGGATTCCTGCTCAAACAAGCTGGACAAAATGTTGGCCTGAGATCTAAGACTATGAGACAAACATGGGGTATTTTAAAGTGAGCTAGTTCTTGTGATGTTTGTTTTTTTTTGCCTTATTTGTTTGAACAAGTTGTGAGGATTAGGTGTAGCAGAGATAAGAGTGCTATGTTGGTACAGTTGGAGGCAGGAAACTGTATAAACCTTCCATTATTTTTTCTCCCCTCCACTATGTGCTATGTTATTGAAGCTGGAGGGTATGCTTACAACTGGGTTGTTTTCTTCTTATTTGGCCAGAATATTTCAGAATTTGGCCTTTACTGTTGTAGCAATATTAAGAACTACCCTAAGGTGTAGTCAAGGTTGCAATACTGGGTCCCAACTGTGTGAGTTTTGTTATGTTTGTGTTAAAAAGCACAGCTAGCTTCCCAACTAATAAGCCAGAGAGGCCTTCTAAGCTGCACCTGAATCCCATTAACTGTGCAGATCGGCTGAGCATTGTGGGGGAGGTAGTTCTGGGAGCAGGATGGCCTTGTGACCTTTATCTTAGCTCTGTGTGCTTTGCAAATGGCAGTCACCTTGCTACACGGAAAGCTGCCTGCTTCTTATTCATTGTTTGTTCATGTCACTCCCTCGCTCTCCTCCTCTCCCATGAGTGGAAACATATGGGGGAGGGAGGAATGTAGGTTTGGTTGAATGCCAGTATACATGTAAAACTATGTTTGAGAGTTCAGACTTCCACTGCTATGATAAACAACAATAGGTACATAATGAATGGCTTATCGGACACATAGGGCTGCTATCTTACTTTGTAAACAAGGTCAGATTGCATAAGTAGCTTGGTCTGCATTGAATAAATCTATACTACACACCCAAAGGCTGCTTGCCAATGTCAATGTTACTTACAACAATAAATAAAGAAGAGAGTCGTAAACTCCAAAAAGAAATATACGATGCACTACAAATATACTGCTCATATGGTTCTAGGCAAGTCATTAAAGAAATGTCTGACTGTTGAAGAATCTCACAAACTTCTGTCCTTCATGACCTCTGACCTCTTTGTGTCCTCCCCAGCTGCGAGCCCATGCTGTGGACATGAACGGGAACCAGGTGGAGAACCCCATAGACCTGTACATCTATGTCATCGACATGAACGACAACCGACCCGAGTTCAAGAACCAGGTCTACAACGGCTCTGTGGATGAAGGCTCCAAGCCAGGTACAGCCTGAGGGAGGGGGGGAGGGAGGGAGGGAGGGAGGGAGGGGAAGGAGGGTGTAGGGTAGTGAGGTGATGGTGAGTGGGAGGGAGGGGTGGTTGAAGGGATGGTTGGACTGAGTAATAATAA